>CM018914.1:12058318-12060818 GCA_009663005.1 Actinidia chinensis | reverse complement strand
GTCAGACTAATCTTCAAAAAATTATCTCCCATTTTAAAAGGAATGAATGCAATCTATTGTCTCAATTCAAGCGAATACGATCACCACTTTAGATTGGTCTGCATGCTTGTTGTATTGCGTGTCAATGTGTTGTGCTTGAATTTACAAGATCAGCACTTTCTCCATGCTTGAATAGTTGAGTCACTATTGGACCCTTCCAACCTGCTCATTAAGTTTTTTCCTTCTTCTTCCAATTAGTAACCCTTTACCAACAAAAGTATCACTCACCGATGTTCACCACTATCTGCTTTGAACAAATAGCAGTATAAACAATAGGCAGCATTTTTAGAAGTGCTATATTCCCAACCATTTCACTTATTTACAGTGCATACCAAGCTCGATTGAATGTTTACTTTATTTCCAATTTGAGACATGGAAATTTTAGAGTAAGCCATTGGTTGAGAAGGACCTTTCAACCATATGCTCTCTAGTTGTCTTGACACTTAGAAGGATCGCTTGTATCTTCTTCCTTAGGCCCTGATCATACTCATTTCAAACTCATCTTGATTTACTCCATCGTATTTTTCTTTTATTTTTGGAGCCTCCTCTATTAACTAAAGGTCGAACCCCCCGACTTCCCGTTAGTAAAGGTGGAACCACTCTCCGTTACTAAGATGGTATAACCTCGTCGTTACGGGTGATGAAGCAAACTTCAGTTTGTTGAAAATTCTCTTCATCCTGATTTATTTAAAAAAAAACTAAGTCACAACTTTCCAACATTCAACAACAATGAGAAAATTAGTATATAATTAACAATCATTAAATTACAAGGGGTTTTTCACCCTGTGCCACAAACAATGTGTCTTTCACTAGTGCCGGGATGGACGGGGAAACTATAAAGCCCTCCTCCTCTTCCTCCCTCCCGTGTGTGTCTTTTCACCACTAACAGGAAGCAAAAAGTTAAAAAAAACACCAAAATATGTGTCTTTCAATAGGGAAGCAACGTGCCTTTTAAACTCCCCACATGATTTATGTGACATAAATGAGAAAACAATGTTTCTTTCACTTCACAGGAACAAAAAGTAAAAAAAAAAACCCCAAAATTTAATATAACTCACGATTCCGAACTCACAGTCAACAGCACACTGAATCACTAATTATATAGATAATAGAATAAAATCTAAAATTTGAAAGGCAATTCGAAAATTACCTTTGCTTGACACATTTGGGGGATTCAAAATCTGAAATTAGGGTTTCAGCCAATGGAAAGATTCTGGCGACAGTTTTGACAGAATCGTAAGTCCAACTGTTGTGAGAAGAACGATTGAGATTCGTGAAGAACAACGTGATCGTGTTCTTAGAGAACGAACCGTAATCGAACACACAAACTCCTCAAGCTCAATGTTCGAACAGTGTGGCTTTCGCCGCTTCGTGAAGGTCACCTTTACTCTTAGCCTTCTGGCCTTCACCTTCAGCCTTCACATATTACACATATTTGGGGTTCGCCAAAGTCCCAAAGTATCCCCCTGGGGTTCTTGAATTTTTCTAAATTGTTGATTTGAGAATTTTTATGAGATTTTTTTTTAATTACCAAAAAAAAAAACATTAAATTTGGAGGGGGGGCACGTGCCCCCTCTGGACCAACAGTAAATCCGCCCCTGCCCTTATATGCACACATACACATTTGCATACGCACACACACATGGGAACACCCTCACATGCACACATGCACTGCGCCACACCTACCCCTACATGGGACAACTCTGCCAGCAGCTATCTCTCTCTCTTGTGCGTTATACACACACTGAATACTCCTCATCCCATGTCAAATAATTAATAAAATTACACTTCAACCCCCTCAACTTTCAGTAATTAAATTATTTTCTCTTAACTTAAATATTTTCTTTAATTTTATCCAAAATTTTTGAACCTTTATTGAACCCCACCCTAGTTTAACTATTTATGCTTGGCCCCCATAACTTTAATAATAACATTTATATCCCAAACTGTGAACACCACAAAATTAAGTCCATTAACCCTAAAATCAATAGATGGGTCTCACACCTGCACCATACCTTATCCCACATAACTGTTGCACCAATTCTACCCATGCCTTATTCTGCACAACCGACCCATAATCGGTACCATAATAGGACCTCATACTAATCCTCTGCATAGGAAGGAATGAGGATAATGAGCTACGCACGAAGTCAATATCTAGAACAACAATTGGTGCGATGAACTAGTTGCTTAAAAATTTTGTATTGCCCAACAACTCAAGGGCGATTCCCGCTCAACTAACAAAATCCTAATCCTGAAATTGATTGAGGAAACACATGAGCCAGGTGGCAAGCCATCACAATCCTTACGGGTGGAAAATAAATGATAAAATCATTGGCTCCCAAATAGGTTTAATCATGGTAAGTCAATGAAATTGTAGATTGAAAAGTGTGAGAGTGAAGAAAAAGATTGAAGGAAAATATCATGAGAATAATTAGGTGCTCTAAAGAAAGTATCTAAT
>CM018914.1:12048318-12050818 GCA_009663005.1 Actinidia chinensis | reverse complement strand
TGGGATATTTTGATTAGCTTGGATATTTTAATTCGGTATAGTTGTTTGGGTTTGATAAAATGCTGTGTATACGTTTTTGATCTATTAGTGCAGAAGTCGTTCGCATGATAATAAATGATAAAAAAAAAGGTTAGTTTTCCAATCAATGTAACCGAAGTTAGATTTGTTTTTTGCTTTCTTAGAATTAAAAGTATGATCTTCAAATTCCATTATTATAATCTGATCTTTCGTTAATATTGTGGATCTGATGTGTGAGATTTTTTAAGTTTTGGACGCAATAGAAACATTGTTTTTGTTTTCAAAGATAATTGACCACAACGTATAACTTGCATATTATGATATTAAGCGGATTATCATGTTAATTCGTCTTGCATGCATGATATTTTACTATTTGTGCAATATATAGAGAGATGATAACTTACACTGAGCACGAGTCGTATTTTCAAAGTGAAATTTTTATAAATCCATGTAATGACTTCCATGAAGTGGAGATTTATACCTTGTGAGCTTTAGCGCCATGAATCGTTTTTGTGAGCGATTTTACATTTACTCAAGAAAATTTGTTGAACTTCATTCTTTGAATAGTTTTAATTTTTTTGAATTTGGTATACATGTTAATGCAATAAGTTAAAATTTTGACACCTTTTACATGACTTACACACATTTTAGGTTTCATTACATTGAGGTCAATTTACGTATGTCTTCTTTTTCTGTTATTTTTTTGGTAATTGTGCATAAAATGATCTTAAAAAGTATGTTAAATCTGGAGTTTACCTTGAATCTAGGAGAAAATAATAGCATGACTTGTGAGAAGTTGAGAAAAAATGAATATAAAATATATATATAAAAAAAGAAAAAAAGAAAAAGGAGTTCAAAGTTGAAAAGAGAAAAAGAAAAAAAAGAGGAGTTGAAGTGTGTGCTTATTAAGATTGGCGTGTGTAGTGACCAATGCATATGTCGAGATCTATTACCACTTGATTATCTCTATTTTTTTGAACTAATCTTTATTCATATGACCTCGAGTATCCGGGAATTACATAAGTTTTCGAGTTATTGCATGTAAAAGCTACTATGTCAAATTCACAACTGTTGCATTAATTGTGAATATACTTTCATAAAACTATGCCAAGTCGATACACTTTATACTTTCGCAGTTTTTGAAATTGGGATTGCTCTATTTGCATTACTATTTACACTTATTCATAGAACGAGCAATTCTTTGAGAGAAACCTATGTGTGTATTATTGAAAGTGTATGACTTGTGAGTTTTGAATTGAGGTTGTCGGTTGTTGTTATGGGATACATAATGGTTGATATTTGGGAAATACAACTCCACTATTACACTTGAATCTCTCAATATATTGCATTTGACGGTTTGGTAGATTTTATGGCATGATTGGATTGATTTGAAATGCTTACATGGTATCATGTTGAGAAACTGTTATTAAACTATTTTTGATTGCAATAATGTGATATTTGTGGGCATCATCACTAGAAACCCTGACGAGGCACCACTCGTCCGCTAGGGGTAACCTAGGGGTTTAAAGACTTGATGCATACGCTAAATGCATTCGGGACTCTTACGAAATGAAAGATTATATTTTTATTTTTCTTAGTTTTTTTAGGGACTACCAAAGTTAGTTAGGTGCGTGATTGTACTTCATACTTGTCGTCTAGAACCTCGTTAAACTGACCTAATTTAGCCCTAGATTAGGTTAGTATGAATGTTTTATCTCATATTTCCATCCTTAAGTCCGTATTTGGAAAGAGTTCATTTCCATAATGATGATAAAGAGAAAGATTTGAGGCAATAAAGTGGATGCAAGAGCGCAGGCACTCTATTAAAAGTACTGTTGCTGGAATTGTGAAAGTTTTCACCCGAAGCTCGGAATAGAATGGAAGATGATCCATTGAAAAGATCTTGCAAAGTCACATCTAATGAGAGAATTGAACTCCAAGGGCTTCAAAATTGTTTGAGAAGAAAGATGTAAAAAAATCAAAGAATGAAAAAATACACTGAGCGTTTGAATGCCAATAGAAGGTATACACCAGCGTTCGAACGCTGGGAAGAAAGTTCCAGATTTTAAACTGGGCATTCGAATGCCATAAACATGCATGAGTAAGCGTTCGAATGTTGTGCAGAAAAACCAGGAAATTATGCTTACCGTTCGAACTCCGAAGAACAAAGGGAATTGGGGTTCGAACTCTGAGAAGAAAATGGAAGATTATGGTTCGAACGCCTCTGTGCAACGTTCCAACGCACAGAAAGCTGAAAATTAGATTTTTGTCTTAGGGTTCGACCTCTATATTTCCCGTACGAACGCTAGAAGGAATTTTTGCACTGAGCATTCGAACACCAGTTGCAAGGCATTTTTACCGTTCGAACGCTGTGAAGAAAAACAGAAGAAATTATTCTAGCGTTTGAACGCCAGAATTACAAAGGAACCAGCGTTCAAACACTAAAAAGAAAACTGGATAGGAATCCAAATCCAAGTAGGAC
>CM018914.1:12035818-12038318 GCA_009663005.1 Actinidia chinensis | reverse complement strand
TTGAGCTATACACTGATAAAAAATTTCATTCTCAAAGCCTAGGCTAAACAGGAGTTGAGGGGGGATGAATTGGTGACATGATAATTGGGGTTGGCTTAAGATTGGGTTAAAAGATGACATATGTAAGTGCAATGTGTAAAAAAAATTAGGGTCGATTCAGATAAGGCACAGTATCATGCACACTGCCCGAGCTTCCCATTCCCACTCTGTTAAAAAGTCGGATAGAAAAGTAAAATATGAAGAAAAGAGAACGACATGATGACAAGGACGATGATTTGGAATAGGTCAAACCCTGTGGTCTTAAATAGTAGTAGTAGTTACTAGTACATTGGGGTCCAATGACAGCAAAATTGGTAAGAAATACCAAACCACGTCATAAACGCTGTCATCATTTTGGTCTAAACCGATTTTTGGTGACCAAGGTCAATTAAAAGCTAAAATAGTCAATGTGACTCTAATAGTGGCCATGGAGAATCTGAATTGAATTAAAAAGTTTCCTTTATAAAATTGCTTCATACCTATAATTTTGTATGTTCTCTTCTTGTGGATTTGTGCAAATTGAGAAAAAAATAATTTTTTTGTAGTGACCCACACCCACGTGAGGCTTAAAAAGTTAACATTAAAATGAATAGATGGAATGAATACAAGGTTTGCTTGGACTAAGTGAAGAAGGTACGTTGCTTGGTTAATAAATTCGTCTATAAACAAGAATTCATAAAATTTTTGCATTCTTTCATGTGTACTTAACATTGTACATGCTATGTTGTTAATAAATCTCAATCCATGATTAGGTAGAAATTCAAAAGCATCGTAGTTGCTAAGGGACTAGCAACATTAGTTAGGGGGTGTTGATGAGGATCACAAATGAAATATTTTCACTAAATAAAATTCCTTAATTAGTTTATTTTGGTATTTATAACTGTTATTAGACTTGTTATAGTCAAACCGGATAAACATCATGCAGGATGAAAACCAAGGTCAAATCTTGACCACTTAAAAGTGCAAATTGGGGGAAAAGACAAAGGATATGGTTGAAAAAAATTGAGTTGTAGGAAGATGAACCGGTCCAAGAAGCTGAACCGCGTCCAGGAAGCTGAACCGGTCAGGAAGTTCGGACGGTCGGGAAATTGTCAGAAGCATAAGAAGAAGAAATCGCCGGTCCAAAATAAGCTGAACCCGGTCGACTAAGGCGGTTCAGACAGTAACCGGCAGCTTGAAGACTTTTTCAAAGTCCGGTTCACACTCCTCCAAAACTCTATAATAAGAGAGTTGGATATTTTTCGGGAGTTTTAGTTTTGGAATTTTGGGCACACTCTCTTCTTCTAGTCCTAAGTTCTTAGTTTTAATTTAATTTAATTTTAGTTTTGTGCTTTTAGTTTAATTTTTGTTTTAATTAGTTTACTTTCTAAACACTTGTAACTTGAATTTTGTCAAGGGAAGATACTTTCCCTCTTTGCAATATTTCAATCTCAATGGGAAGCCTGGAGGCGGGTTATGCTTACTGTTATGCTTTCATTTATTGATTTCTTTACTTAATGTATCAAGTATTCAATTTTATAATTTTTAAATCAAAATGATAGGCTAAATAGCATTGGTTGGTCTAAAACCAATTTCAATTTCCAATATTAGATAAAACTAGTTCTTTCTTCTCTTGCACAAACTTAAAAGGTTGTTTCAAATTGATTCAATATAATACAAAGCTAAAAACTGAATTGTATATAAAATCTAAGATATGTTATACAAGATCCCTTGTTATAACTAATAACTTTTTAGATCAATTTGCATTCTAAGGGTTTGAAATTGTAATTAATATCATGTCAATCACAAACATATTTTTAGATACAAAGGAATGGTAATTGCCAACTTTCAAATCAAATTCATTTTATCTTGCAAAAATTGATGAGTAAAAGAGAGAAGACAACACTAGGGAAGTTAAAGAACGAATAAAACTTCAGTATTTAGATCATGCAAGTCTTTCCTGTATAGTGTACTTTTCATCATAAGTCTTCTAAAAAATAACAAAAAGAACATTTTACATTTTTTCTTTACTTACAACACCAAAACGGAATCAACTCTTGCAAAACCAGCTTCTGTGGATACGATATTCGGACTTCCGAGTATTATGGCCTGCACTGGTAGGTTTACTACGTGGGAACGTAATAAGATAGATAAAAAACATACACCGAAAAGTGGCAAGCAGTTGGTTCAAGTGGATGCATTCGAATGGATTTATTGAATCTTGGAAAGGATTTTAAGGGCATTGAATCTCAGATTTGGCCCATCCATGTATGAAGATCATAGGGTGCTCTATCTAAATTGCAGCAGACTACTACAGTGGCAGATTATCAATCTCAATTTGAGGATTTGTCTACAAAGGTAAATGGCGAGCAATTCCTATTGAGCTTCTTCATTTCTGGATTGAAACCTGAGATAAAAAGGGAATTATTAGTGGCACAACCTCAGTCTTTACTATAAGCTATGGCCTTAGCTAGATTGCAGA
>CM018914.1:11910818-11913318 GCA_009663005.1 Actinidia chinensis | reverse complement strand
ATTTTGCAGATACTGCACAAAGTTCGGTCGACCGAAAGGCCAACTTCGACTGACCGAAGCCTCGACTGAAGTTGCTGCAACTCCAAAAATTTAAAAGTTCGCAGGTATTTTTAAAAAGAATATTCAATTGGGTCTTAAATACCCACCTACAATCCTTAATCATCAATTCTTATTCTCTTTCATACACTAAAGAGAAAATAACCTATTCAAATTCCCTTAGAGTTTTACCAAAATTAGGGCTTTTTAATTTTCACTCTACTCGATTCATCCAACTCTCTAAAAGTTCGACTAACCGAACCCAAGAACTTTATCAACTGAATCCACAACTTCGGTCTATCGAAGTTGTAGAAATCACGGGAGAAGGGAAAGGGATAGAGTCTCAAAACCTTTCAAACTCCTTCAAGACTAGAGTTTTGAGCCATTTTAGCTTCTATCATAACCTTAAAGGCTTTCAATCTCTCTTCCCTCATCATATATAGACTTAGATCCTTCTCTCTGCATCATCATCTTAAAGTCTCTAAAACCCTAGATCAAAAATCTAAAAATTATTCAGTCATGATGCATTCGAGAACAAAATATGCTTTGAACGACTCGAGGGGTGAGGATACCAATCCTGAACCACCAATGGAGTTCAAACCTCGACAATTCAAGAATATGGAGATCCAAAAGACATGGCTATCCAAATTCAAAAAGAGGCCAATCATCACTGGAAGAGAATTTGAGAAAAATTTCCCACTTAAGTACTATAAGAAGGTTGGCACCGATAAAAGAATTAGGATGGGATGGATTACTCCCTCTTCCAATAGACGTATACTCGAACTTGGTAAGGTTTTTCTACTAAAATTTAGAATTGAAAAACCTAGATAACATTGAGTACACAATAGATTCGAGACTTAAAGGGAAAAATATAGTCCTAAATTCCATGATTTTATCTAAAATAATGGGGATAGCTAATGTTGGGGACTGTATTGTTATTAGCAAGCTAAGTTAGCTTGATCAATACATGGGTCGAAAATAAATGAATTAAGTGATCTCCAAAAAGGGAGCATTAGGTGTCACACAAACCAAGGATTTGAAAAAAAAAATTAGACTGTTCTCTAGGTATATTGCTTACAATATAATTCCCAAGAAGGAACATTATAATCAAGTGACAATAATGGATAGTTCCATTATTTGTAAAGTTATGATAGAAGAACCTCTAAACTTGAACTACATAATTTTGAAAGAGATGGCTGATGTGAGGAATCATAGTAGTCGAGTCCTACCATTTGGTGCTCTCTTGACTAAGATTTTCAAACACTTTAGAGTCAAGTTTAGCAACCAAATCAATCAATATATCGATGGAGTTTTTTCTCAGCACATGATAAAAAGATGTATAAGTGTGGATTCCACCGAATAAGAAGAAGATGGAGAAGAGGAAAACAGCCACCATACTATGGAGGTTGAAGGACACTTTAAGGAACCTAAACCTCAAACCGAGGAAACCTATGACGAACTGGGTGATCAAGTTCTTCAACTTCAATTGCAATAAGGGGAAACGATGCAGGAAGAGCATCCTATGCAAGAAAGGCATCCTTCTCATGAAGGGCCTTCATCGCAAGAGGGGCCTCCGGCATGGTTTCTTGATTACTTTGGAAAGTTCAATGCAACAATGGAACGAATGGAGCAATGCCAAAAGTTGCAAGAGAAATACTTTGAGCAGATAACACAGCACCAAGAGAAGCACAAAAAGTATATTGAGAGGCTAGGTGACTTATATGAGAATATGTATGAGTAGTAGATTGACTTCAATCAATAATATAACGATAGGATGACAAGTACTGAGACCCAACTGGAGTATTTCTGGTTCTCGACCCATCCTACTCCACCATCGGTTGATTTCCCTCCTCCACCTCCTCCTCCACCATCTGATGCTCCTAGCTTTTCGTACCGACTTCCTCAACCTCCGCCCTATTAATGATGCCCCAAAGGGGAAGAAGGAGTTTAGGTTTTCGAAGTTAATATCAACATTTTCTGAAGTTTATGCTAAACTTTGTCTTTTAAATCTTTGAATAATTTGATTTTAATTTAGCTTTGTTTAATTTTGATTTTAGATATTTTAAAATTTTGGATATCTTTTTATATCTTGAGTTGCTATAAAATCATGCTTGATTTTAGTTTGCCACATATGTAATGCTTGCAATGAATGCCATGATAGTTTGCCATAAATGTCATGCTTTTATATGAATGTCATAATTCTATGTTTAAATAATGTGCTAAACCTAGAAAATTTTAATAAGAATAAAGATAGGGGGAGCATGAGTAAGGAGGAGCATGTAAATTTTACAATAAAATAACGATTTTCAAAAATAAGTTGTGTCATCATCAAAAAGGGAAAGATTGTTGAAATAAACGCTTATTTGATTTTGATGATTAAGCTAAGTCAAGTTTAAACCTATGATGAAAATCATATCAAGGAAGGCAAAATAAATTCACACATATTGAACTCAAAATAGTCATA
>CM018914.1:11845818-11848318 GCA_009663005.1 Actinidia chinensis | reverse complement strand
AACAGTTCAACTTGAACAACATGAGGAAAAATTCACTCTGCCATGGAAGGTATTTCTGTGGTTTGCCATTAAAATTTAGCTGGATAGAGAAATGGAAGCTCACATGGAGACGGTCGATTAACGAAATGAAGAGGGACGTGCTTCTTCCTAGCCTTCTTCCTAGCGTAACGACTGGTCCCAAATAGGAACTTCTCAAAGTCCATTTAATTGGGTTGTAATCCCAGCTCATTAGCTTGTAAGCCCGGCCCATGGTTTGCACGCACACGTTATTACCCATCCTTTTTGCCATTGCAACTTTGGCAAGGTAAAGTAATTCTATCTCCAGCCTGTAGTACTAGTCGATTATTCTATTTTAAAATGTCTTAAAATATATGTTTATTTTTAAAAAATAACAAAAAATAAATATTTTCTGCTTTTGTCCTTTTTTTTATAATACTTGACCAAAACAAAAAATTAAAAACAATAATTAAAGAGTAATACTAAAGAATCAATATAATATGAATATAATAATTTGTTCTTTTAAAAATGAAATTCCTCAAAACAGACTAACAATATGGGCAGAAATAGTATTTTGACTTTTCATTAGGTCTCTCATTGATCCTCCAGCAAATTTGATATTTTTTACTTCTAAAAGTTACATCCAGTTATATCTGTTAATAGATGGAAAATATTATATACAGATTTAACATTGGGCATAATTTTGCATAAAATGTTTGCTCTCAAAATTTAACTCACAATCTCAAGTCTTTAATACTGCACTTATAATCAAATCAAAATTATAGAGTAGTGATTTCTATAAGGGAAATGATTTTTGCACTCTTTTTTTTATCAAATATATTTCTATTTTTGTCCTTATTATGGATTGTATTTAGTAAAAAAAGAAGTGCAAAATAAATTACCAACTGCACTCCATAATAAGGACAAAAATAGGAGTGCATTTGGTAAAAAAAGGAGTGCAAAAGTCATTTTCCTTTCTAAAATTCTCCCTATGTTTTTACTTTTAAAAGTATCTATGATTATTTGTAAAGGATTATTTAGGAAGTCTTTACATTCTCTAACTATACTCTTTTTTGCTTTATTAAGATGAATTTATCTAAATGTTCATCTATGTAATGAAAATATTTGAGTAAAGTGGGTATTTGATAAATTCACCCTAATAAAGACAAAAATATGAATGCAACTGGAAAAAAAATAGTAAAAATCACCGGCATTTAGGAAAATTAACAAATTTTGCACTTTGACTTTTCAAAGAGTATAAGTACTATTTTAAGATGTCTTAAAATAAAAAGATGAACAAACAAATTTTTACCTATCAAATAACAATGGAATGGAGAAGTATAGTTTCCACGTTGTTAGGACCTTTCTTTTTCATTTTTATTTTGGAAAAAATACCAATAAGTAGTATTTTTTATGATAAAGGACCGTTGAGTCTTTATTTGTATAACCATGTTCTATTTTATAAGAATTGGGACAATTAAATTAAAAACTCAATAATAATATTTGTATTCCCTTTTTGGCCTTAGTCTTTTAAGTAGCCATGACTACCAAATAAAAAAGCAAAATATTATTTTTACACATTGAAATCACAATTTCAATAAATTTTTATAATCAATTACTAATTTATTTTTATACTTTGATATGAATTCTAGTATTGCCATATCTTAACCAATTATAATTTCTTTTAAAAGATTATGTATATCTAAAAATCACATAAGTTCCATATAATTTTATGTTTGAATATGAAGAAAAACTTTAATTACATATTATTTTATAGAAAAATAGTCATTGAGTAAAATATGTGAATGTGGTTATTAAGAAAATTGCATGTATTTTTCAATATAAATTATTATGACTAGTAAAATAACCGTATGTATAAAAAATTATTATTATTAATATGAATAAAAAATGGAATTGTTGAATACAAGATTTTTAAATTAAAATATTTTAAATTTGAAAAAAACTTAAAAACTAACTAAAATGACCATAATCTAAAATAAATATATTACTTAAAAGAAAAGGGTATGGATGGAAACAAATATATTTTTTGAGAAAATTAAACTTATTGATCCATAATTTTTTGAAAATAAAACTTAGTTGTCTTAAATGAAAATTGATAGGACTTAATAGTCCTTTATCACAAAAAATACTACTATTCAGGAATTTTTCATTTCATTTTTTGGTGGAACCTTCGGACCTTTAGGTTGTGCTTCGATTAAGGATTGATATAGGGGAGAAGAAAAAAAGTAAAAGAAAAATAGATGGATCTGACGTAAGTTTAATCTTTTCTTTTCTTTTTTTCTTCACAAATCTTCTTTAAATCTCTTTGTAAGAGGATATTTGGCTTATCTGAACTTATGTTAGAATTATTTATTAAAATTAAAAGTTAAAAAACTTTAAAATGAAGCCGTTCAAAAATTAGCTATTTTTTAATTTTTTAATATTACTTTTGACCTAGAAACACAACCAAATTTTGTGTGAAATACTCTAGTATAATTTTTAA
>CM018914.1:11798318-11800818 GCA_009663005.1 Actinidia chinensis | reverse complement strand
AGAGCAACAAATTGCTCTCTGAAAATGAAGAAGAATTACGACCAAAGCTCACATTCAATCGACCAAAAGTGAAAAACCCTTGACTAAATTTATAAATCCTTCAGCAAACAGAATGAGAAAGCCACTGAAATTTCAGTACAATCTCGACCGAAATTCAAGTTCGGTCGACTGAAGTTTGAACGGCTGGAATTAAATCAGAACTACTAGATTAGAAGTATTAAATGTTGCAACGACTCTAATCTACTATTAGCTTATAAATACAACTCTTGAGATTGTTGGAAGAGTATTAAAGTGCCATAAATTTCTAGAATTACTTGTATTCAATACTTCAATCTCTTGTTCATTCATTGTGAGTTTGATTTGTGAGATCTAGATCACTCTACACAAAAAAGAGGTTCATTGTATTAATATTTGATCTAGAGTTGGTGAGCTAAGACTTGCTTCAACTATTACATCTTGTTCAAATGATCACTATAAGTGATTGCGAGCTTCCAAGGGAGGGAATCTCTTGAAAACTAGAAGAGTTCTAGTGGTTGTTAAGGCTATCAAGCACCCACAATCTTGAAGATAGTAAATTTTCAAAGAGAAGCTTGGAGAGTGGACATAGGCCGCGATTTGCCGAACCATTATTAATCATTTGCAATCTTTTCTCTCCTTTCTTTTACATTGCTCATATATTTGCATAAACTAAGAGTGCATTGTTGTTATAGTAACTAAGAAGATTTTTAATTGTTATAGTAACTAACAATTGATATCAAAGTAGGACTCTACACCTTCTTTCGTATTTAACAATGTAGGAGTTAAAAGTCCATATCCGACATCATAGGAACACACATGGCCAAAGGCCAATCTATTAATAGATCTCCACACTTCTCCAGTAGTAACTATAACTACTGGAAAGCTAGAATGAGCATCCTCATTCAAGCAAACAATTATGCGTGTTTGAACATCATAGAAAATGGGTCTATTGTACCTACTAAAATAATATAAAAATGAAAGGTTCTAAAACCTCAAAATGAATAGACACTCTTGAATACAAATGATGTACAAAATAATGCAAAAGCTATTCACACTCTATATTGCGCATTAGATATAAATGAATTTAATCGAATCTCCGGATATAAACACGAGGGTACTAGACAAGTTAAGGAATCAAAAATAAGCATCTTAGTTCATAAATATGAACTATTTAAAACGGAAGCAAATGAAATAATTTCTAAAATGTTTACTAAATTCACGATATAATTAATGGGTTGAAATATTTTGATAAAGTTTACATTAATGTAGAAATAATGAGAAAGATACTCAGGTGTCTTGAAGACGCAAAGGACCTCACAAAAGTAACCGCCAAAGAAGACGCAAAGGACCTCACAAAAATAGGTCTTGATGAGTTGCTTGAGTCTCTCATGACACATGAGATCACATTAAAAAATAATAAGGAGAATGATGAAAGCAAAAAAAAAAGGAAAATTGCTTATAAGACTTCATCATCACAAGTAAATGAAGAAATTAAAAATGATGAGGAAATGGCACTATTTATTAGAAGATTCAACAAGATATTCACAAAGGGCCAATTTTCTCGAAGACAATGTAGAAGAAATTTCGGCAAAGAAGAAGAATCAAAAAAATATCTCATCATTTGTTTCGAATGCAAGAAATTGGGGTACATGAAGGTTGATTGCCCCAAACTAAAGAATGATTTAAGAAGAGATAAAAAAAGCCCTAAAGAAAATTTTGAGAAATTCAAAAAAGCATTTGCGGTTTGGGGAGAAAGCGACATTGACACATCCGATGATGAGTCAAGCGATCAATAAGTAGCAAACCTATGTCTCGTTGCCAAAGAAGAGGAAATACATGAGGTACACTGCGAATCTAAGTCATTTGATGAATTACAAAATCTCTACAATGAATTATGAGGAATCATTAAAAATGACAACTAAGAATTGCATGATAAGAAAGAAAAATTCTTCACTTATTATTGAAGTTGATGAATCAAAGAAGCATGCTGAAAAATTAAATGTTGACAATGACAAACTTAATACTAAAATATTAAATTTAACTACATGTCTTGAAAAATTCACCCAAGGATAAAAGAATTTAAACTTACTTATTGGATCACAAAGATGTGTTTAAGATCGTGTTGGGATTGGATACAATCCTTTAGTAAAACAAAAATTATATAAAAATATATTTGTAAAAACATCGTATACTATAGAACATAAAACTCCATGTACATTTTGTAATACCAAGGGTCACACGATATATTCATGCTATATAAAAAAATATGTTAAAAATGATTAAAAATAAAATGGGTTCCTAAGAAAAATGCCATTAATATTCAAGGATCTAACAAGATTTGAGTACCAAAGACCAATGGTCAATCATTCTATGTCTGTGCTTAAATGCAACGTCAAGAAAAGGAAAATAGTACTTGGATAGCGGATGCTCAAGACACATGACCGGAGACAAATCTATGTTCACATCTTTATCTACAAAGGAT
>CM018914.1:11623318-11638318 GCA_009663005.1 Actinidia chinensis | reverse complement strand
AGTTGAACTTTAGTGCATTGATGTTGTTCAATCGATTGAGACAATTCTTCAATCGGTTGAACTTTAAGGTTGGATATTTCTGTTTTTGGTGAACGATGAATATTCAAGTTCAACCGGTTGAAATTTGAGAATCCTAACTTTTTTGCTCTAAATCATCTCTTCTCACATCCTACTCTCATTAGATTTTCTTTTATGCTCATTTTGTCTTGCAAAACCCATTTGAAATAGTTGCGCCAAACAATGGTTAATTCAAATATATAATGCACACAATAATGCTAAAATGTAGGGGAATTCGATCGATAAATTATAATAAAATGTGTGAATCACTCTGTATGCTGCTCGGCCGAGTATGCAAGATAGAAAAAGTGAGAAGAACTACCCAAAGTTATTCCAGAGATGGCTCTCCGACGGTCATGTCAGTACTGACTGGAGAAAATAAAAAAAGAGAGAGTAAGAGAGAAAGTTCTTAGCTCTGACTCGAGAGAGAGAAAGTGAAAGAAAGTGAGATTTTTTTGTGTGCGAGTGCCTCCCTCCTTTTATAGTGAAGCTCGACACGTGTGAAGACTCACTACCTGCCGTGTCAGTAGATAGGTGGCTGACACAATCATGTCCTAAAACGTGGTTGATAGCTAGCCTATCACATCATGAAAACTCAAGCCCAGAATTCGGTTAGCAAATGAAGCTAAACGCATATACTATCCTTTGCTCCGTAGCTCGTCAACTTAGCTGGGTACCCGAGCTACGGTGCTAAGGTGGCTATTGAATTTGTTGTAGAGCAACAGTTCGGTTGCAGAACATGGTAGAATTTGATTGGGAACACTTGTAGATATTTTATCTTGTTACAGTTGCATCGGTGTGATGATCGTTGTGATTTGACTTATTTTTGAAATCCAAAGAGGGACCACGTTAACATGTCGACTAAATGTACTCATGGGCAAGGCCAAAATTTTAAATTTAATGTCATGGCCCTTCAAATTCAATTTCTGTATGTATCTGTTCAGTCTATTCTACCAACATGTAGATAACATATGGCACTATCATCTTCCCGAAAGGTCGTTTGGCAATTCCTGGAAACATTTAACCCAAAACATATGAATTATGTCTCTCCATGAATATGTTTCGTCATTTATCGAATTGTATATGACTGGTGACTTTTACGGGAGAGATGTGTAGCTTTTTGATTGGTTTTGTTGAAATCCCAAATATGTGTGAGACATGCTTAGGTTCGTATGATAGCAAAATATGTACGACTTGTTTATGATCAGATTTTTTTTGCATAATTTTTTTTTCCCTTATAATTAACTAGTGTTTTTTCCTTATAATTAACTAGTGGTTTTGTTGAAATCATAATTTTTTTTTTTTGCATAAAATAATAGGCTTTGGTGTAATTTCCTTATAATTAACTAGTGTTTCAAGTACAATTTATAGGCAACTGTACTCAAGTTATTTCTTTTGGAACTTCATACTGATGTATCCAGAAATGAATAGAAATGACACACGCATAGAAATATTCACGCACACATAGAAATAGATATTTGCAAGGTTCAGCAACTTACCTACTTTCTCAAGTGCCAAGTGTTAATTAAATATAGAGAAAAATTTACAGATTATACTTTTCACTATTTCTTATATTCTCACACTCTACTCTCACTCTTCCACATCATTCTACCGCCTATACATGAGGTACATATAGGCTGAAATTATAGAAATTTTTGAGTGCGATAACTCAAAGAATTAAGACTTCTTTGGAGCTCAAAAGCTCCATTGGTAGAGAGCTCTTATTGAGAATGAGCATACAAAAAAAATGATGGTAAATCAATGAAACCCAAACATAAGTTAAAGCCAAATTTTCAACACATATGTTGTAGATTATGCCTGAAAACACTCATCAATGTCAATATAATTACCTTCTTTATCTTTTCAAATTTCTAAACAAACTAGAAACGTTTTTTATTTTTTTACAAAAACAACCTAGAAACTAAGCTTCTCTTCATTACCTTTAAAGGTCGATTTATTTCATAAATAAGAGATCTGTAACTCAAGCTAGCTAGCTAGCTAATTGTCTTGTATGATTCAGTATACATGTGGTGTATTTATTGAAATTTATGCATTGGTTATTTGCATTAATTTTGTTTATAGTGGCCTTTTTGCAAATGTATTTTTCTTTACTTTTTGTGAAAATGTTAACCCACTAACTCATCTAAAAGTTTAAGCTGTTAGAGAGAGAGACAACTTTGTAATTTATCATATTCTCAGCAAGTACCATTACGTATGGTCAGGGTCTCTTCCATAAGCAGGCTGACCACATGAAAATATTTTAATTAGGTAGGCAATGGTCGAACTCTCATCCATAAGGAGATCAAACACATTCAAGTATTTTAATTTTGGAGGTGAGTTTTTTTTCTTTGGAATTTGCGGTGAGGTTTGAACAGAGCATATAAACATGCTTTGATGCTATATGAAAGTGTTAACTTACCAACTTATCTAAAATTTTAAACTGTTAAAGAAAGACAACTTTATTATTTATTATATTCTTAACACTTGTCCAGTTTCTCTGATCACGACGAACTAGAAAAACAAAACAAATTCGAACAAACACTACAATAAGTCAAAATAATCCAAATAAAGAATTTATCCCACATTGTTAAAAAGGTTATTTATTATACTTGTCGTTAGATAATCTAAATGGAGTTGACCATGGACAGTAAAATTCAATTTTTTGTTCAATTTTTAACTTGATCAGATTATAATTATCCTGGCTGGAACCTTTTGGGTTGCACCTTGCCATGGTTTATTGTTTCACTTCTTTTCAAGTCAACTCATTGTTTTACATCTATTCTACTAATGCAACAACAAAGTTTTCTCTTCTCAGAGAGAGAGAGAGAGAGTACGTATCACGTAAGCTTTTTAGTGTAGTTTTTACATATCATTTCATATGTATGTACATAGCCTTATCAAGGGCGTAGCTCGCTAATGCATATCCAGATTGTTAGCTAGCATGCAAAAACTGCTATGGTTAAATTAAACAGTTTTTTATTTGGCAGGCAAGGCAAAATCCAAAGAAGGTCCTGCAAAACTGGCCCTCTTAACGAACCTCCCTTTCATTCTCGGCCTCTTCTCCGCATTCAATTTCCGAACCTCGTACCTTATTTTCTTAGAGAACAATCTTGTACGCCGCTTCTCTTTGTACCTCGACACTCTCGCTTCTCTCCCACTATCCACCATTCCGCCGTGTCCACCTATTCCTCTCATTATATCTCCGTAAGGATGGTGAATTGTTCCACAACTACCCTGAAAAAATTCACATACAAACATGTTCACGTCATCAATATCTCACACAATGTTAACTTTCCTTAATCACCTACCAGAACTGGCTACCATTGATTACCCAAAGAATGACTAATTCGAACTAAATTGGAGGAAAGTTTAAAGTGATTTTAAAAAAAAAATTCAATTGAACTTCCTTTCCGTACGGTAATAAGAAACTCTATGGTCTATAATTTGGGCAAATAAAAGTTTTCAAAATTCAAATTTGAATGATTTAGATTCACTTAAGAAACTGTATAAATTCAACATAACTAAGTAAATCTTAACATTTCATTTTAAATTTTCTAAACTTTCTTTGTTTAAATTCTGAAACTGTAACAATATTTTATTGTAATGCCTTAGCTAATATAAACCACTCAATTTTTGTTTCCTTATATGTTCACTTCCTTCTTGCTCATAGAGGCAGCCATAATTAAGAATCTTGGACATGATGCAACCGACTATAAGTATACTAAAACACCTACTTAGATGGCATGTTATTCAAAAAATATAACTGTCAGTTTATTCTGGCTAACTATCGATATCAAAATGGTGAAATAATTCATTTTCCTTTAAAGAAAATTAAGAAAGTTGCCCTGAAAAAATATGTGACCATGCAATGAGGCCAACACTCGCTAGGTCGACCTGGGGCCGATCACCTGTCCACGGGGACCTCTGGTCGGCCCAGGCTGTAATGACCCCCTTGTAATCGAGCCTCAGCAGTACCTTCTTCTTGAACTTCACATCGCCCCCTTCACCCTCTCTATCCTCCTCTGCGATTCTCTCTCTTGCTCCCAACTGACTCTCTCCCTCCTCCTGGCACGTCGTGGGCGAATCATAATCGAAATTCAACTCGAATGGTTCTCTCTCCGCATCGACGTGGTTGGTAATGTAGTCTTCCTTATCTTCTTCATCATCATCTTCGACCTTCACTCTCCCCCCACCCAAACAAACCTCCTCTCTGTCGCTCTCTCTACATTCCAAAATCCCTAGTGCTTCCATATCAAACGACTCCTTATCAAGTCCCTTCCCCGATAAGCTCTCGACATCTGCCACGAACTCCTCTAGCTCCATTTCAGAAGGCAGAAACCCTAAACTACTCTCACCATGACCGAATACTTGCAACATATCTTTCTCTTGGCTCGGAACAACTTCATTTGTAGACGTGCACAGCTTGATCGAGTCAAAAACCGGAACCCTATAAAGAAGCTGCTCTTCATTTTCCTCGTTCGAGCTCTCCCCGCAGCCCAACTCCGGCACCAGAGAGTTCGAGTTTAGCGTCAGTTCTTTGGACTTGGGCTTCCTATGACCTCTCGGGATTCGAGCCTTCCTGGTGAAGCCTCGGACCCACAAGGGCACGGAATTCTCCGAGTTGGACTCGTTCTTCAAGGACGAGGTTTTGAGGCGAACCCTTTCGTGTCTATTAGCCAGTGAGTTCGCGGAGTGGACGGAACCATCGCAGGCTTGGCATAAGAAAGCGTCGTCTGCTGGACAGTACCAGTGAGCACGCTTTCTTATGCAACTGTCACACGCCCGTGCTGTTCTGCCGCCAACTGCGTTCGCCAGTTTTTTGTTGGGAACCACCATGAAATGATTGAAATCAAGCCAATTAACAAAAATGATATAGAGAAACTGTTGGGTTTTGCATTTTATGTATACATTGCAAAGGGCCAATTTTATCATTGATCCCTGTAAATTAATCAAAATTTTACTTTGGTCTTTATAGTCTCAATTTGAAAAGTTTAGACCTTGTAAATTTAATTTAATTTCGATATAGCTGCTCTTTATAGATGGTAATTTTATCACTAATTGTCTCTATAATTTGACCATAATTTAATTTGGTCCTTAAAACAGGCCATGTGATTTTCCAGGTACTTATTTTTTTAAAATTATTAACAGAAATTGACTAAAGACTATATTAGAATCATATTGAAATTGCAACGTCTTAAGTATTCAAATTAGAACTATTCAATCGTTCGTTAAACTACAAGGACTAAGGCTGGAATATACCTAACTGAATTTTGCAAGTGCAATTATTTGTAGGGTTAGGGTGTGGCCCCACAGATTGCGCTTTTGCAGTCTAAGCAGAGAAAGGATTGTTCTTTAGGGGGCCCTTATCTGCTGTTCTATTGGTCGAGCTCATAAAGTTCATCCTGACATTTGGTGTGTGATTGGCTAGCTAGCTATTCAAAGGGATCTGTGGTGGGGCCGATTGCTTGGGATGAGAGTTAAGTCATTGATCCAATCTCTCTTCTCTCTCTCATCAGTTTTTTGTCATGGAAAGAGCAATTTTAAAACCCGGACAGTGAATCTAAAAAGAGATCGAATCATGGGTCACTGGTTCAATTGTCAGGCCAACCGTTATTGATCCGTGATATCATAATTATATCATTAATTTATTTATTAAAAATAATAAAATATTTTTTATTTTTCTACACTAGTTTTTATACTTAAAATCTAAAATTTTTAAATTAAAATATAAAATTTTTCTTAAAACAATGAACCGACCAATTCAATGACCGGTTCAATTGCCGAATTTCCAGTTCAACTGCGGGTTTGACCAAGTTTTGACCAAAACGGGTTTTGACGGCCGACCGGATCATTTCTCCGATCGGTCGACGGTTCGATCGGTCAAACTGGCCGGGTCAATCTGGGTTTTAAAACATTGGTAAAGAGACACTTTTGTCATTGTTTCTTTCTTTATTTGATGTTTAAACTTCAAGCCTTTACTAGGGGCTTTCTTACTCTCTCTCTTTCCATTATATTCCTGTGCCATTGCGATTTTATTTAGATTGGCTAGAATATTTAGTTTTCTTCTTTGTTTTTATTTTGTTTTTCTTTTCGATTTGTTTCTTATTCTCCAAGAATTAGGTTTTAATTATAAATACGCTTGTAACGATTAGGAAAAGGAAGTTTTTGATTAATAAAAATTGAGTGATTAAAGAGAGTGTTCTGTTTTTCTTCCAAACTATTTGGTATTCTTCGAAATCAAAAAAATATTTAATGCCTTTATTCTCGGTATTCTGTAATATTAGAAGTTAACAAAAACTTCAATAATTATGTTTGCAATATTAGTTTATTTATGGCCGAGATTTGCACTTTTGAAGTTGTCAATAATTATTAGGACAGTAGCCTAGCACGAACCCGATTCCAAGGTGGTGTTGATAATGGGAAAGCGGTACAATGGCTTGTGAAGCAAAGCGACGAATATACATTTTTTCAGCCTAGTACACTAATTACCAAGTGTGGGTTGAAAATAAATAGGAGTCAAGACAGTTTGAGAAAAATTAATCTTGAATATAAGGCAAACGCGTCAAATTATTTCAAGCAATGAAAACTTGAAGATGATTTTTTTTTTTAGTAGGAGAAAATGATGCAGGCGCAATTTTAGGAATTTCATATTTTAGTTTTTCTTATTGTTAATATAGTATCTTATTAGGAATATTGTGATTTCATTTAGATTGACTAGAATATTTAGTTTTCTTATTTGTTTTATTTTGTTTTTCTTTTCGATTTGTTTCTTATTCTCCAAGAATTAGGTTTTAATTATAAATACACTTGTAACGCTTAGGAAAGGGAGATTTTGATTAATAAAAATTGAGTGATTAAAGAGAGTGTTCTGTTTCTCTTCCAAACTATTTGGTATTCTTCGAAATCAAAAAAATGTTTAATGCCTTTATTCTCGGTATTCTGTATGAATCAATGGGTTTAAAGAGGGATTTTGTTTCCGGCATTTGCAGAATCAATGGATTTGAGGTCGTCTATCATTTTATGTTCTTTTTTTTTTTTTTACGCTTTCGCACTGCATCTGTTGGTATTAAAGCTTGCGTTCGGTCCCTGATTGATTATAGTGCAATGTGGTATTCGTGGTGGTACGCATGCCGACATTGAGATGTGTACAAATGTGATGAGGCTACGATAGACTGGTCATTCACATCAAATATTATTCTAGATTCAATTGTGTATTAGAGTAAGCCACCGGTTTATGACGAAGAAATTGATTTTCACATAGTAAAAGAAGTTAACGAAAACTTTAATAATTATGTTTGCAATATCAGTTTATTTATGACCGAGATTTGCACTTTTGAAGTTGTCAATATTTATTGGGACACTAGCCTAGCACTGACCCGGTTCCAAGGTATTCTTGATAATGATGATATTGAGAAAGCGGTACAGTGGCTTGGAAAGCAAAGCGACGAACATATATTTTTTCAACTTAGTACACTAATTACCAAGTGTGGGTTGAAAATAAATCGATGTCAAGACAGTTTGAGAAAGATTAATCTTGAATATAAGGCAAACGCATCAAATTCTTTTTCAGCAGGAGAGAATGATCAGGCGTAATTTTAGAAATTTCATATTTTAGTTTTTCTTATTTTTAATACAGTATTTTATTAGGAATATTTAGATTTCATTTAGATTGGCTAGAATATTTAGTTTTCTTATTTGTTTTTATTTTGTGTTTCTTTTCAATTTGTTTCTTATTCTCCAAGAATTAGGTTTGAATTTTAAATACACTTGTAAAGCTTAGGGAAAGGGAATTTTGATTAATAAAAATTGAGTGATTAAAGAGAGTGTTATCTTTTTCTTTCAAACTATTTGGTATTCTTCGGAATTAAAAAAGTGTTTGATACCTTTATTACCGGTATTCTGTGTGAGTCAACGGGTTTAGAGAGGGATTTCATTTTCAGCATTTGCAGAATTGACAGATTCGAGGTCGTCTATCATTTTTTATTCTTTTTCTTCTTTTTACGCTTCCGCACTGCATTAGTTGGTATTAAAGCTTGATCTCAGTTCCTGATTGATCATGGCGCAATATGGTATTCGTTGTGGTACGCATGCCGACATTGAGATGTGTACAAATGTGATGAAGTTGCAATAGACTGGTCATTAATATCAAATATTATTCTAGATCCGATTGTATATTAGAGTAAGTCACCAGTTTATGACGAAGAGATTGATTTTTACATAGTAAAAGAAGTTAACAAAAACTTCAATAATTATGTTTGCAATATTAGTTTATTTATGGCCGAGATTTGCACTTTTGAAGTTGTCAATAATTATTAGGACAGTAGCCTAGCACGAACCCGATTCCAAGGTGGTGTTGATAATGGGAAAGCGGTACAATGGCTTGTGAAGCAAAGCGACGAATATACATTTTTTCAGCCTAGTACACTAATTACCAAGTGTGGGTTGAAAATAAATAGGAGTCAAGACAGTTTGAGAAAAATTAATCTTGAATATAAGGCAAACGCGTCAAATTATTTCAAGCAATGAAAACTTGAAGATGATTTTTTTTTTTAGTAGGAGAAAATGATGCAGGCGCAATTTTAGGAATTTCATATTTTAGTTTTTCTTATTGTTAATATAGTATCTTATTAGGAATATTGTGATTTCATTTAGATTGACTAGAATATTTAGTTTTCTTATTTGTTTTTATTTTGTTTTTCTTTTCGATTTGTTTCTTATTCTCCAAGAATTAGGTTTTAATTATAAATACACTTGTAACGCTTAGGAAAGGGAGATTTTGATTAATAAAAATTGAGTGATTAAAGAGAGTGTTCTGTTTCTCTTCCAAACTATTTGGTATTCTTCGAAATCAAAAAAATGTTTAATGCCTTTATTCTCGGTATTCTGTATGAATCAATGGGTTTAAAGAGGGATTTTGTTTCCGGCATTTGCAGAATCAATGGATTTGAGGTCGTCTATCATTTTATGTTCTTTTTTTTTTTTTACGCTTTCGCACTGCATCTGTTGGTATTAAAGCTTGCGTTCGGTCCCTGATTGATTATAGTGCAATGTGGTATTCGTGGTGGTACGCATGCCGACATTGAGATGTGTACAAATGTGATGAGGCTACGATAGACTGGTCATTCACATCAAATATTATTCTAGATTCAATTGTGTATTAGAGTAAGCCACCGGTTTATGACGAAGAAATTGATTTTCACATAGTAAAAGAAGTTAACGAAAACTTTAATAATTATGTTTGCAATATCAGTTTATTTATGACCGAGATTTGCACTTTTGAAGTTGTCAATATTTATTGGGACACTAGCCTAGCACTGACCCGGTTCCAAGGTATTCTTGATAATGATGATATTGAGAAAGCGGTACAGTGGCTTGGAAAGCAAAGCGACGAACATATATTTTTTCAACTTAGTACACTAATTACCAAGTGTGGGTTGAAAATAAATCGATGTCAAGACAGTTTGAGAAAGATTAATCTTGAATATAAGGCAAACGCATCAAATTCTTTTTCAGCAGGAGAGAATGATCAGGCGTAATTTTAGAAATTTCATATTTTAGTTTTTCTTATTTTTAATACAGTATTTTATTAGGAATATTTAGATTTCATTTAGATTGGCTAGAATATTTAGTTTTCTTATTTGTTTTTATTTTGTGTTTCTTTTCAATTTGTTTCTTATTCTCCAAGAATTAGGTTTGAATTTTAAATACACTTGTAAAGCTTAGGGAAAGGGAATTTTGATTAATAAAAATTGAGTGATTAAAGAGAGTGTTATCTTTTTCTTTCAAACTATTTGGTATTCTTCGGAATTAAAAAAGTGTTTGATACCTTTATTACCGGTATTCTGTGTGAGTCAACGGGTTTAGAGAGGGATTTCATTTTCAGCATTTGCAGAATTGACAGATTCGAGGTCGTCTATCATTTTTTGTTCTTTTTCTTCTTTTTACGCTTCCGCACTGCATTAGTTGGTATTAAAGCTTGATCTCAGTTCCTGATTGATCATGGCGCAATATGGTATTCGTTGTGGTACGCATGCCGACATTGAGATGTGTACAAATGTGATGAAGTTGCAATAGACTGGTCATTAATATCAAATATTATTCTAGATCCGATTGTATATTAGAGTAAGTCACCAGTTTATGACGAAGAGATTGATTTTTACATAGTAAAAGAAGTTAACAAAAACTTCAATAATTATGTTTGTAATATTAGTTTATTTATGGCCGAGATTTGCACTTTTGAAGTTGTCAATAATTATTAGGACAGTAGCCTAGCACGAACCCGATTCCAAGGTGGTGTTGATAATGGGAAAGCGGTACAATGGCTTGTGAAGCAAAGCGACGAATATACATTTTTTCAGCCTAGTACACTAATTACCAAGTGTGGGTTGAAAATAAATAGGAGTCAAGACAGTTTGAGAAAAATTAATCTTGAATATAAGGCAAACGTGTCAAATTATTTCAAGCAATGAAAACTTGAAGATGATTTTTTTTTAGTAGGAGAAAATGATGCAGGCGCAATTTTAGGAATTTCATATTTTAGTTTTTCTTATTGTTAATATAGTATCTTATTAGGAATATTGTGATTTCATTTAGATTGACTAGAATATTTAGTTTTCTTATTTGTTTTTATTTTGTTTTCTTTTCGATTTGTTTCTTATTCTCCAAGAATTAGGTTTTAATTATAAATACACTTGTAACGCTTAGGAAAGGGAGATTTTGATTAATAAAAATTGAGTGATTAAAGAGAGTGTTCTGTTTCTCTTCCCAACTATTTGGTATTCTTCGAAATCAAAAAAATGTTTAATGCCTTTATTCTCGGTATTCTGTATGAATCAATGGGTTTAAAGAGGGATTTGTTTCCGGCATTTGCAGAATCAATGGATTTGAGGTCGTCTATCATTTTATGTTCTTTTTTTTTTTTTACGCTTTCGCACTGCATCTGTTGGTATTAAAGCTTGCGTTCGGTCCCTGATTGATTATAGTGCAATGTGGTATTCGTGGTGGTACGCATGCCGACATTGAGATGTGTACAAATGTGATGAGGCTACGATAGACTGGTCATTCACATCAAATATTATTCTAGATTCAATTGTGTATTAGAGTAAGCCACCGGTTTATGACGAAGAAATTGATTTCACATAGTAAAAGAAGTTAACGAAAACTTTAATAATTATGTTTGCAATATCAGTTTATTTATGACCGAGATTTGCACTTTTGAAGTTGTCAATATTTATTGGGACACTAGCCTAGCACTGACCCGGTTCCAAGGTATTCTTGATAATGATGATATTGAGAAAGCGGTACAGTGGCTTGGAAAGCAAAGCGACGAACATATATTTTTTCAACTTAGTACACTAATTACCAAGTGTGGGTTGAAAATAAATCGATGTCAAGACAGTTTGAGAAAGATTAATCTTGAATATAAGGCAAACGCATCAAATTCTTTTTCAGCAGGAGAGAATGATCAGGCGTAATTTTAGAAATTTCATATTTTAGTTTTTCTTATTTTTAATACAGTATTTTATTAGGAATATTTAGATTTCATTTAGATTGGCTAGAATATTTAGTTTTCTTATTTGTTTTTATTTTGTGTTTCTTTTCAATTTGTTTCTTATTCTCCAAGAATTAGGTTTGAATTTTAAATACACTTGTAAAGCTTAGGGAAAGGGAATTTTGATTAATAAAATTGAGTGATTAAAGAGAGTGTTATCTTTTTCTTTCAAACTATTTGGTATTCTTCGGAATTAAAAAAGTGTTTGATACCTTTATTACCGGTATTCTGTGTGAGTCAACGGGTTTAGAGAGGGATTTCATTTTCAGCATTTGCAGAATTGACAGATTCGAGGTCGTCTATCATTTTTTGTTCTTTTTCTTCTTTTTACGCTTCCGCACTGCATTAGTTGGTATTAAAGCTTGATCTCAGTTCCTGATTGATCATGGCGCAATATGGTATTCGTTGTGGTACGCATGCCGACATTGAGATGTGTACAAATGTGATGAAGTTGCAATAGACTGGTCATTAATATCAAATATTATTCTAGATCCGATTGTATATTAGAGTAAGTCACCAGTTTATGACGAAGAGATTGATTTTTACATAGTAAAAGAAGTTAACAAAAACTTCAATAATTATGTTTGCAATATTAGTTTATTTATGGCCGAGATTTGCACTTTTGAAGTTGTCAATAATTATTAGGACAGTAGCCTAGCACGAACCCGATTCCAAGGTGGTGTTGATAATGGGAAAGCGGTACAATGGCTTGTGAAGCAAAGTGACGAATATACATTTTTTCAGCCTAGTACACTAATTACCAAGTGTGGGTTGAAATAAATAGGAGTCAAGACAGTTTGAGAAAAATTAATCTTGAATATAAGGCAAACGCGTCAAATTATTTCAAGCAATGAAAACTTGAAGATGATTTTTTTTTTTAGTAGGAGAAAATGATGCAGGCGCAATTTAGGAATTTCATATTTTAGTTTTTCTTATTGTTAATATAGTATCTTATTAGGAATATTGTGATTTCATTTAGATTGACTAGAATATTTAGTTTTCTTATTTGTTTTTATTTTGTTTTTCTTTTCGATTTGTTTCTTATTCTCCAAGAATTAGGTTTTAATTATAAATACACTTGTAACGCTTAGGAAAGGGAGATTTTGATTAATAAAAATTGAGTGATTAAAGAGAGTGTTCTGTTTCTCTTCCCACTATTTGGTATTCTTCGAAATCAAAAAAATGTTTAATGCCTTTATTCTCGGTATTCTGTATGAATCAATGGGTTTAAAGAGGGATTTGTTTCCGGCATTTGCAGAATTAATGGATTTGAGGTCGTCTATCATTTTATGTTCTTTTTTTTTTTTTACGCTTTCGCACTGCATCTGTTGGTATTAAAGCTTGCGTTCGGTCCCTGATTGATTATAGTGCAATGTGGTATTCGTGGTGGTACGCATGCCGACATTGAGATGTGTACAAATGTGATGAGGCTACGATAGACTGGTCATTCACATCAAATATTATTCTAGATTCAATTGTGTATTAGAGTAAGCCACCGGTTTATGACGAAGAAATTGATTTTCACATAGTAAAAGAAGTTAACGAAAACTTTAATAATTATGTTTGCAATATCAGTTTATTTATGACCGAGATTTGCACTTTTGAAGTTGTCAATATTTATTGGGACACTAGCCTAGCACTGACCCGGTTCCAAGGTATTCTTGATAATGATGATATTGAGAAAGCGGTACAGTGGCTTGGAAAGCAAGCGACGAACATATATTTTTTCAACTTAGTACACTAATTACCAAGTGTGGGTTGAAAATAAATCGATGTCAAGACAGTTTGAGAAAGATTAATCTTGAATATAAGGCAAACGCATCAAATTCTTTTTCAGCAGGAGAGAATGATCAGGCGTAATTTTAGAAATTTCATATTTTAGTTTTTCTTATTTTTAATACAGTATTTTATTAGGAATATTTAGATTTCATTTAGATTGGCTAGAATATTTAGTTTTCTTATTTGTTTTTATTTTGTGTTTCTTTTCAATTTGTTTCTTATTCTCCAAGAATTAGGTTTGAATTTTAAATACACTTGTAAAGCTTAGGGAAAGGGAATTTTGATTAATAAAAATTGAGTGATTAAAGAGAGTGTTATCTTTTTCTTTCAAACTATTTGGTATTCTTCGGAATTAAAAAAGTGTTTGATACCTTTATTACCGGTATTCTGTGTGAGTCAACGGGTTTAGAGAGGGATTTCATTTTCAGCATTTGCAGAATTGACAGATTCGAGGTCGTCTATCATTTTTTGTTCTTTTTTCTTCTTTTACGCTTCCGCACTGCATTAGTTGGTATTAAAGCTTGATCTCAGTTCCTGATTGATCATGGCGCAATATGGTATTCGTTGTGGTACGCATGCCGACATTGAGATGTGTACAAATGTGATGAAGTTGCAATAGACTGGTCATTAATATCAAATATTATTCTAGATCCGATTGTATATTAGAGTAAGTCACCAGTTTATGACGAAGAGATTGATTTTTACATAGTAAAAGAAGTTAACAAAAACTTCAATAATTATGTTTGCAATATTAGTTTATTTATGGCCGAGATTTGCACTTTTGAAGTTGTCAATAATTATTAGGACAGTAGCCTAACACGAACCCGATTCCAAGGTGGTGTTGATAATGGGAAAGCGGTACAATGGCTTGTGAAGCAAAGCGACGAATATACATTTTTCAGCCTAGTACACTAATTACCAAGTGTGGGTTGAAAATAAATAGGAGTCAAGACAGTTTGAGAAAAATTAATCTTGAATATAAGGCAAACGCGTCAAATTATTTCAAGCAATGAAAACTTGAAGATGATTTTTTTTTTAGTAGGAGAAAATGATGCAGGCGCAATTTTAGGAATTTCATATTTAGTTTTTCTTATGTTAATATAGTATCTTATTAGGAATATTGTGATTTCATTTAGATTGACTAGAATATTTAGTTTTCTTATTTGTTTTTATTTGTTTTTCTTTTCGATTTGTTTCTTATTCTCCAAGAATTAGGTTTTAATTATAAATACACTTGTAACGATTAGGGAAAGGAAGTTTTTGATTAATAAAAATTGAGTGATTAAAGAGAGTGTTCTGTTTCTCTTCCAAACTATTTGGTATTCTTCGAAATCAAAAAAGTGTTTAATGCCTTTATTCTCGGTATTCTGTATGAATCAATGGGTTTAAAGAGGGATTTTGTTTCCAGCATTTGCAGAATCAATGGATTTGAGGTCGTCTATCATTTTATGTTCTTTTTTTTTTTTACGCTTTCGCACTGCATCTGTTGGTATTAAAGCTTGCGTTCGGTCCCTGATTGATTATAGTGCAATGTGGTATTCGTGGTGGTACGCATGCCGACATTGAGATGTGTACAAATGTGATGAGGCTGCGATAGACTGGTCATTCACATC
>CM018914.1:11570818-11573318 GCA_009663005.1 Actinidia chinensis | reverse complement strand
GAAGTATACAACAAGACATTACCTCAACCCTAGTGAATCCATCACCCTGATATGAAACCTCTAACATTTTCAACACGTGTCTTGAATCACTACAAGGACTTCAATCACCACATATTTCTTCAATGATTGAATTAAATTAGCTCTTGAGAATCAATGAATCACTTTGATCAAATTGATCTCTCAAAGTTATTTCTCAAGCTCCTAAACTTTCTCTATCTAGATAACTCTCAAACGAATTGGAGAAATAATAATTTTTGACTCCAAAAAAGCTTAACTAAGTCATTCCAACCAACTTAGATCGCCATCTGGTCGCCACCTAATCGATCGGGTGAGTCATAACCGCCTTTCAAAATATCCTGCGCACACAAAACACTTATCGGCTTGCTACTCGACCGCTCGACTGTCTGTTGAGCAGTAATTCCTGGATGCTCATGTTTTTGGCTTCTGCAACTCTCAACCTAAAAATTACACTAAACACCAGTGGCATGCTAATTGAACTTCTAATTCTTGCACAAAGAACCCCGAATAGATGGATTCATATCCACAAACACTCGATTGGTAAAATAAAATCAAAATACAAAGATCAAGGTGGTTGTATTGTGATGAAAAAAAATACCATAATCAAAGTGGTTGTTGTATTGGATTGAGTTGCAGGCTAGGTTTTTCTCTTTAAGATGTTTCATAACTTTGCACTTTCTGTGCTAACATTGTGATAGCCACACCATCCTAGGATAAAATTGCCAAGAAAATCCTCTATATTGGTCTTCCTAACATTGAAGAAGAAAGGAAGACACGACACAATCGACCTTCTTAAATAACTAAAATCAAGAGGAAAAGGATTTGAAGCAAGACGGCATCATCGCACCGAGAGAACGTTACTCTCCACCCAAACCAAGGAGGAAACTTATAAAGTGAAAAACTCTTTTTATATCTAACCAATATGGATAAAAGGAAACACATGAATTTAAAATACATATTGTGGGGTGTTAAGCTTGAGAGGTGAAAGGGAGAAAATTAAGGATAGACACTCGCGGTGGTTTTACAGAAATGAGTAGCTTCAATCAATCAACCAGCAATGTCCTAGCTGCAGCACAGAAACAGTGAGTTCGGTCGCCAGAGCTGCTTCCAAAAAATGGCCCTCCGATGGTCAAGTTAGAAGACCAGAGAATGTAAAGATAGAAAGTGTATATGTTGTATTCAGCTGAGAGTCTGTGCCTTTTGGAGAACAGAAGTCCTCCTTATATAACATAGCTTTGCGCGTACCTTGATGCACCAACTGCCATGTCAGTAGGTAGGTGGTTGACTCAACTATGCCTCTATGGCTTAGTTAGTAGCACATCTCTATACTATAGATGACGTGTTCCAGGTATCAAGGCTGTCAGAAGAAATTTTGCCATGCAAGTCATCCTCTGTCCCTTGGCATACCTCGAGATCTCTGCTGACCATTGTCTCTTGACCAACCCTCAGCACGATTGATCCACCGAGCTAAATGTCTAGTAACAACTCGGTTATGACATAAATCCTTTAGCCTGGATGATGTCAATGCTTGATAGTGTTGTGACCAAGCTCATGCGAGCGTCGTCCACTACCTCGCTTTGTATTGGTTAGTTGGAGGTGGCTATTGCCTCAGTATGAGCCGAACTTGTAGCTGTTTATTTACCCTCTTACAATTGTGCCTCAGTTCGCATGGACTGGGTCAATGTTTCTTGAGGTGATGTGAACTGGATGTGTTTTCCTTTCGAGGCCTGACTTTGTCATATCATCTTGTCACGTGTCAGGACTTGATTGGCTCACGAGCTCAATTTGAGTGATTATGACAAGGCTCTCCTACCTACTCATGTTTTTTTGGCATGGGTGCGCAGTGTAGGAGTTGCCATGTGCTTGTCTCTCATTGGCTCAGGGGAGATAATTAGCTCATGAAACGATGCACCCTAAGGGTGTGTTTGGGCAATTTTCTGCCTTTTTAGCTTCCTATTTAAGCTTGTTCGTCTCCCAATCACTATTCACACCATTTTCTTGAGAGCCTTTTAGAGAGAGAAAGTGTGCAATGTCTGACTGCTGCATTTTTCCATTTCAGACGCCAATTTTCATTCTTGATGCCGGTTCTTTTTTCTAATGATAGTTCTGGACTTGCTTTATCGATCGACGGCTGCTTTCTTTCGTTTAGCACTATAAGTCTTTGGAGGCATTCTTTATCCTTTTTCCTTCTTTTTGTTCATGCGTATGTCCATTTTTGTTTGTTATTTTTGAGTTTTTGAAGTTTTTTGGTTCCTGCTACATTTGGATTGTTGCTTTTTTTGTTTGTTATTTTGTTGAGTCTATTTATGGTAGCTCATTCGCCATTATCCGTCAGTTACAGACCTTGTTGTCCCGATTTTGATTTGGGTAGCCCCTTGATTGTTTTCAGACTTTGAAGGTTAGGGTTCTTCCCTTAAAACACCTACTACTAGGGTTAGCTCGAGGTGGTAGAGGGGTTTGATATAGTTTCATTTGGACAATG
>CM018914.1:11473318-11475818 GCA_009663005.1 Actinidia chinensis | reverse complement strand
ATTAAGAACCAAATAAAAACTCTACTGTGAGATGATAAAATATCATACTTTATTTCCGGTCGAACTTGGATGAGTGCTGTAGCCGAATTATTGCTTCATAGAAAGTCCAATTGGCATCTTCACGCGATAGTTCGGTCGGTAAGCTTATCATGACAGAGTTTCTCAAGTTAAGCTTCAGGGTTAGATAGTAATGTACATAACAAGTTCCTTTTATCACTCGCACGCTTGGGCTCAAACACGATGATACGTTGACTAGTTACTTACTACGCCTTAAAGATATGATTGGGTCAGCCGCCTACTAGCTAACATGGCAGTCGGTGCATCTTTCGCAAGTATCGTGTTGCATTATAAAAAGGGGCAAACCACCTTTTACAAGTAAGCAATACTGATTCCCTTTATATCTTTTAACTTTCTTTCTCTAATACCAGAGTCAAGAACCATTCTCTTGCTCTCTTTTATTTTTCAATCACTAACTTTATCATTATAGAGCCGTCCCCAGATAAGTTCTAGACGGTCCTTCTTGCTGTTTCTATATTGCAAGCTCAACTAAATAGTATCAAGCCACCGAGAACCACTTGCCACCCATCATCTTAGTCTATGATCGATTTCTTTCATCTCCACAACCTGAAACCTACATTACATGGTCGATATTTTAATCTTTAAATATTTGTTTACATTATTTACTCTTTAATGCATCGGTGGAGTTAGAGAGAGAAAAGTCAGATTTCTTTGCAAGAAGAAGCAAGCACCAGTTGAACTCTGAGAAGTGTTGGGGGAAAAAATTAAGTTTGAGCTAATTTGGATCCAATTTTTGAGTAGGCTCCGGTTATTAAAAGCTTTGAACCGTGTGGAATGGGTTCTTCTATGCGAGTAGACAACTTTAGTATATTCACTTACTCAAAATGGATAAGTGATGAATGGCAAAATTATTCACCAAAATGCTACCATTGATATAGAAAAATGTGAGTAAAGTTAAAAGTCCCACATCGCTTGGTTGGGAATTTTTTAAAGTGTTTATATATACTAAGCTAACACTAATATGATGAGTACTTGGAGCACCAAAGTTTTAACAGAGGGAGTTATGGACAAAATGCACATTGTACCTTAGCTTTTATGCGCACGTGAGGCTGCGCCGCAACCGTGTGGCGTGGGCGATAGGCACAATGTGATGCTATTAAAGGCGCACTTGGCATAAATAACTCCCAACTTCATTCATATTCACTATAAGTTCATTATATAAAATTTTGAGAGTTCATCAATGAGAAAAATAGAGGATTTCTGGACTTTTAGAAACCTTATAAGTTTCCAACACCTCTTATAAGTTCATTACACAGAAATTTGATAGCTCGTCAATGAGAAAAACATAGGATTTTTGGCATTCTGTATTAGATGGTTCGCCAAGTACGCAAAACTGGATTTTTGGCATTTTACATTAGATGGTTTGCCGAGCACACAAAACTATGTTAATTTCTGTGCACGTGACTGTTGTGTCCTGGAAAACCGACGCCAATCAGCTGTAAGCGCCAAGTGATGTGGCAAATTCTATATTGAGGAGATAGCATTGAATACTGACCTTGTTTTTATTTTTTATTTTTTATTTATTTCAATACGAAGTTTCTTTTTTGTTATAATCTGATAATATAGATTTTAAATTTACTTTGTTTTTTATTTTTCACATCTAAATTCAGTAGATTCCTGAAATTTAAATAACAATTTAAGACAAAATTCGATTTCGGATTGTTTGTTTGATAACAAACAATTTCTGATATTTGAATTTATTTGTGAAAAATTACGAAATTATATTTTTTAATTTGATATCAGTTTTCTAATTTCATGTTTTAAGTACAAATGAAAATTGAAACAATTGATAACACGACTTTCTCGGATTGCCAAAATTACCCGGAATGATCAAATTGTGAATAGCCTTTGCTATTGGGGCCAATACTAGATTGGCCATCCCCGCTCCTCTGATGGCACCGGTTCAAATGAGCATACCGGTGAGCCATGCGAAAAAGCCAAAATAGTTAAATGGAATCGGCTTTAAGCGATGACAGCAAAAGATATTGTTCTATCTGCCGACTCTGGGTCTGTCTCGGTTTCTATAAGAAGATGCTTCAATTATGAGCGAAGGTAAAACCAATCGCGAGGTGATTACCACGCGAGATGCTTTGGGGCATGTTGAATTCCTTTGCAAGAATTATGTTCTAAATGGCTTGAACAATACACTTTACAATGTGTATTGTGTTAAGAAGACTGTTAAAAAGTTGTGGGGATTCTTGAAAAAGAAATACAAAATAGAGGATGTCGGGGTCAAAAAATTTGTCTTATGCAAATTTCTTGATTTCATTATGATGGACTCTAAAACTGTGATTAGCTAAGTTTAAGAATTTAAGGTGATTCAGTATGAAGTTCGTGTAGAAGAAATGCAATTGAGCAAAACTTTTAAAGTAGCTACGATGACTAAAAAACTTTCACCATCTTGGAAGAATTTTAAGAATTA
>CM018914.1:11460818-11463318 GCA_009663005.1 Actinidia chinensis | reverse complement strand
ACTACTCAGCTTACTCACCCGAATAAGCCATTCTGGCCTTGTGCAATTCATAAGATAGATTCAACTCCCAATAATTGGGAAATACTCTAATGGCGATACTACCTTCCTTACATTCTTCTCAAATGAGGTTTGGGATCAATACGCATGTTGCTTGCCATCACTATTATCATTCTTGCTAAACTTCTGAAGAATTTTATCAATATAATTGTGATTGTGACCACAGTTATCCTCAGATGTCCAGTGATTTTTTATTCCTAAAATCACTCTGCTATAACCCATATCCTTCTACAAACTTAGAGTTTAATATTTCTTGGTAGTTTTTAATCATATCCTTATTACACCAACGATGAGTATGTCATCCCACTAGCAGACAAACAATACATATCCTTTAATCAAGTATCCATTCACATAGACACCTTTGTCACATCCATTGTTTTTTATGAATTTGACAAATATATATAGTGTTAACTTTTTTAATGCCATTATTTTGGTGGCTTACTTAATTCCGTATAAAGACTAACAGTTTACCACTTTATTCTGCTTATTTTGGAATCACAAACCCTTTAAGTTGTTCCATATAGATTTCTTCACTCTTAATCACCATTGAGAAATACCTTTCTTAACATCCCATTTGATATAGCTCTAGATCATATAACGCTGCAATAAATGATTATTCTACTGGATGTTATTCTCGTGACCAAGAGGAATATAGTCGAAGTAATCCAATTCCATCGGTGTTGCCCATATCCCTTTAACTTCTTTCATTGATAGTTATTACTTGATCACTGATTTCACATTTCGTTTAAAAATTAACTTATCTCCAAGTTTGTTTACAACTTAGTGGAAGATTCCCCAATTTCTATGTTGATTTTGCAAATGGATTCAACCTCACTATTATAGCTTCCTTCCAGAAAGGACCGTCCTTCCATAAAGGAGCTTCCAAGAGGACATAGCTTCCCCAAAATTTTGGGTTTCATTTTCTCACATAGAGTTAGTTAGAAATTGTTCAACATACTGGACGTTCAGCTTTGTTTGTCTACCTTTAGGTTCACCCTCCTCTTCCTCCTTCTGGGATCAAAATCTTGATTTTGATCTTGGTCACGCCTATAGGCAATGTCATACTTCCTTCTTCGAAATATTCAACTCTTGTGTTGAGTTATTGGACACACATCCTCAAAAATATGCATTTCTAAATTCTAATAACGTATTGCTGACTATCAGGATTTCACTCTATGCACTAGGAATCGATAAGCACTGCTATTGTTTTGCATATCCTATAACACATCCATAGTTTTTCGATCCTATTTTTACCCTTTTAGGCCAGGAATTGCAACCTATCTAAACCCCCACACTTTCAAATTTTGTAGGAAGGTCTATGACCTTCCACAAGCCATTGGTATTTTAGTAGTTTTCTGTGAGGACTTTATAAGGCTGTAATTTACAGAAATGATTACTTTCCCACATAAGTTCTGGGGTGAACTCGAACTTATCAGCATGACATTCATCATTTTTTTTAAAGTTCTATTTTTTTTTCTACAACACCATTTGTTGTGGTGAATAAAGTGCAGTAGTTTGGTGAATTATTTCATATTGAGAGCAGAACTCACCAAAAGGTTATTCATATTTACTACCCTATCACTTCTTAGAACTTTTATATTTTTTTCAAGTTAATTTTCAACTTCAGTTTTATACTACATAAAACTTGTTAATGCCTCATCCTTATTTTGTAGCAAGTATACATGACATACCGTATCTATCATCTATAAAAGTGATAAAATATTTTTTACCTCCTCGTGTTTGAACAGATCTCAAATCAAAATATCACTAATGATTAAATTACGAGTTCAGTACTTCTTTCCACAGATTGAAATGTGCTTTTGTTAATTGGCCTCCACACATACTTCACATTGTGAGTATTTTTAATATTAAATTTTGATAAATATTTCATGTTAACTAATCTACGAATAGATCAAAAGTAACCTGTCCCAATTACCTACCAAATGTAAAACAACCTCCATCAAGTAACAGAAGATTCAGCGTCTTATTCTAGTACTTTTGGAATTATAGTGATCAGTCCTTTTTGAATAATTACTCATCTAAGTACCCCTTTCCCACATAAATCCATCCTTAGTCAGAATAAACTTCTCTGCCACAAAAATAAGCTTAAAAAACCATGCTTCCCCTTAGCAGATATCCGGACCAAGATTCTTCGGATCTCGGCCATGAGTACATTTTTCAGTATTAGTTCCTTTCCAGAAGGGTCATTTTAGCACGCCCTTCCCTTGCCCTTCACCCTTAGAAATTGCGAGTTTTTCTATAAAATTTGCTCACCATTGGTGACAACCTGATAAGTGTGAACATCTTTTTTATTAGAACATACATGACGGGTAGCCCAGTATCCACCCACTACCCTTGGCGTTAAAGCCGATCAAATTCCCTCTGTCACAACCACACACAGTCATATCATTACTCCATTAGAGATATTCCCATATCATGTTGG
>CM018914.1:11400818-11405818 GCA_009663005.1 Actinidia chinensis | reverse complement strand
TCCTAAAATTCATTTTCAGTAGTACAATATAACAAGACTCAAACCGAAAACGTCCGTCCAAGTCTTCCTCATTCCTACACGTCTGAGCTAGAGCGTTCCTCGAATTCGGTCCTAACGTTAATATTTTAATTATTAGATTTAATATTATTCTTTCGGCGATGAATATTTTAAAATGTCATAATTTTATTTAGAAAAAATTTAATAATTTTGAATTACTTTCTGCAGATAGTTCTAAATATTTCAAAAACAACCCTTTGATAATTTATTTTTATAAAATTCATCAAAATTAATTTGACTCCAAAATTAATACATAATATACTTAGACATATATATGTGTCTACAGTAAAAATATTATGCATTATTAAGTCATTTAACTATTTTTATAAATTCGTCAAATTCTTTTAGTTTTTGTACATCATGCTTACTGACAGCAACCTGGTTAATAATTATTTTGAGCATCGAAAACATTTTATAAATTTATGAAATTAATTACACAATAACTATACATATATATGTATCACACATAAAATTTTAAGAAGTTTCTAACATACTTAACTAATTATATAAAATTGTCAAAATTTCTGTTTAAACTTTTATTCTTTGTTCCAGTTTCGTATATCGTTTTGAAGGTCAATTTTAGACCTTTTAGGTTCTGAATTAGACATAAGGTTCTTCATAAAAGTTATAGATACTGTTAATATCTTTCCAACAAATCTTAAATCAAGTAATTCGGACATCGTATGAGAACGTTAGGATCAAAATACGGCGGCTGTTCCCAGTGGAAAATCGGATTCCGAATTCCACTTTTGATTTTTAAAAAAAATACGTATAAGTGCAATATTTTTGGGATGTTTAGAGGGTTTAGATATGTTTAACAGTATACTTATTATAAGAAAATAATTAATAAATAAAAAAGGAGATTTGATTTTAACCCGTCGGCCGAAAATTTTTTCGATTCGATCCTTTAAATTTTCTTTCTTTCTTCCTCTTCTGGACCCCTCTCTCTTTTCTCCTATTCTCTGTCTGTTGTTGTGAAGTTTGAGAGTTGCTGAGCCCCTTTTACATTATGAAGTTTTGGCTTTGTTAGGCTCTCACCATCACACGTGCACACATGTACATAAGGGACAGCTGCTGTCCAGCAGCTTCCGCTTTGTGTCACACATTCACACACACACATGGACATCTCAGCCATGCATGCGCCACGTATCCACAAAATGTATAGTATATTCGTGTTTCGTTTCTCCCTAATTTTAAAACTTTATTGAAAAAATATAGGTGCATTTTAAATAAATAAATTAATTCGTACTTATTTTAATCCTCTTTTTCCCTCAGTTCATGGTATTAATCCTCCCCACCTTAAGAAGTTTGGTCCTCCAAACTCGTCCTACGCGTATCTATACGTTATCCTATTCTATCCATGGCTCGACTCGTTCTTACTAACAATTCTACTACTGATAAGATAATAAAATATAAGTTTAAGTGTTACCTAGTAAAAATCAAAAAGATGCGAGTATTTTTGTCGCATATCACTCACTCTCTTTCTCCCATGTTGCTTCCACTATCGTCTGGTCTCCCCCAGACTTTGACCACCGGAATAGACTTATTTCTCAACGGTTTCACCCTAGAATCCTGATTCTCACTGTTCGCTCCTCATATTGGCAATTCTTTTGCCAATTTTATCGGTGGCTGTTCCACACATGGTTGGATCCGCAACATATTTCTCAGCATCGACACATGAAACACATCATGAATATTGCGCAAACTCTGGGGTCAAAGCAAGCCGTATGCCACTGGTCCACTCTTTTCCATAATTTCAAATGGTCTACATACCGCGGATTTAACTTTCCTTTCTTTCCCAATCTCACAACTCCTGTCATCGGCGAGATCTTCAAAATACCCACTCGCCTTCTTGAAAATCCAGTTCTCTTCTATTTGCATCAGCTAACTTTTCTGTCGATCTTGGTGCACTTTTTTTTTTTGGGGGTTCCAATCGATCCTGATCAACTTGAATTTTCTCCGTTGTTTCGCACAATTTTGGCCCCGTAATCTCTGTTTCTTTCTCCACTTTTGTCCACACACACGATGGTGGATCTACACTTCCTGCCATATAGTGCCTCAAAAGGTGCCATGACGATCTCCGCTTGATAGCTATTGTTTGTAGTGAATCTGGCCAAGCTAGATGTTCCTCCCACTCCCTGGATTCCATTGACATGCCCATACAATCCCTCTAATTTGATCGTCCTCTCTGACTGTCCATCTTTGGTGGATGAAAGCTGTACTCAAATTCACCCGTTCCATCCATTTGTAATGATTGCCAAAAATCTGGATACATCTCGAATCCTGATCTGACCGTAATTGATACTGGAGCTCCTGCAGTCGTACAATCTCTTTTATGTAGATAGCTGCCAATGTGACCATAGTGTGTGTGTTCTTATTGGAATGAAATGTTGCCGTCTTGGTCAAACGATCACTATGACCCAAATCGAGTTATTCCCTTTCACGTGGCGAGGAAATCCGACAACGTAGTGCCTTGTGATGTCCTCCCATTTTCATTTTGATACCGGCAAATGGTTGAAGTAGTCCCTGCTGGCTTCTGACTAAACTGCCTTAATCTGTCTGACACTGTAGCATTTGTTGACATATTCTCTGATGTCTCGCTTCATACCAATCCCCAGTACATCTCCTTCAAATCTGAATCCATCTTCTCATTCTGATTGAATACCATTTTGTCCTTATGTCCCTCATCCATTATCTGCCGCTTGAGATCAAAATGTCGGGCACGCAATATTCCTTTGGATTTGAAAACACCCAATCATTTTGAACTCTAAGTTAGTTCGTGCGAGATTGTCATGAATCTCTTTGAGTTTAGGATCCTCCCCTTTGCTTTGGTTTATTAATCTCCCTCTAGAATTGCTGGCTCCGCAATGATTGCCTGTCACATAGCCCCTCTATTCCTTAGCGCCCGTCCAACTCTATTCTTCCATCTCTCTATGTAAACACGTTGTTCTGTATTAAATACATTCAGCTTCCCTATTGTCTTCAACTCAGAGCATCTGCTACTACATTTGCCTTTCCTGGATGTATTGAATGTTCAAGATGTAGTCTTCACAATTCCCACCATCTCCGTTGCCCTGAGATTCAGCTCCTTTTTGCGTGTAATATATTCAAGCTCTGGTGGTCAGTGTAAATCTCACATCTCCCCCTACCAGTAGTGCCGCCATATTTTCAAGGCAAAGATAACTGCTGCTAACTCAATACGTGATTAGGTTAGTTCTTCTCATGTGGCTTCAACTGCTGAAAGCATACGCAATAACCTTCCCATTTTGCATTAAACACATCCCAGCCCTGATGTGATGCATCACTGTCGAATAGAAACCCCTCATGCCCTCTGGTATGCAAGTACTGGTGCTATCGTAAGCCTCTTTTTCAGCTCTTGAAAGCCTTGCTCACGTTGCTCAGTCCAAATAAATGGTTCTCCCTTGCAGTCAACTCTGTCAGCGGCACTGCATTTTCGATAAGTCCGTAACGAACCTTCTAGTAACCTGCAAGTCCCAAAAAGCTCCGAACCTCAACACTATCTGGGTTTGTGGCCAATCCACGATTGCCTTAATCTTCTTGTATCCACTGAAATCCATCAAATCTGTTGATAATATGCCCCAAAATACCTACACTGTCAGAGCCAGAAATTCACATTTCTTGAATTGGCATACCATCTTTGGTCTCTTCAAGTCTGCAACACTACTCACGTGGTTTCAAGCTGATTCTCACTCTTTGTATAGAGAGGATATCGTCAATAAAAACAATCACAAACTCATCTAAGTAATTCGTTGAAAATCGGTTCTCAGATCCATAAATGCTGCAGGTGCATGGTGTTCCGGCCAAATGGGGCATCACTAGAAACTCATAGTGTGTCCATACCGTGTTCGAAAAGGCTGGTGGGGTGGGGGCGCTTTTCAATACTCCGATTTCACCTGAGTTGATGGTATCTAGAACTCCAATCATCTTGAAAATACTTGAGCCCCTTGTAGTTGAGGGGGGTCAATGCGGCCGATCATCGGGATTCTGGTTAACGGATTATTTTGTTTTAACTTTGTAACTTTAGTCAACTCGCGGTAGTCATACATAATCTCTCGTCCTTTCTTCTTCTTTACAAATAACCCTGGTGCTCCTCACGGCGACGAACTCGGTCTATAAAACCTTTGCTAACAATCTTGCAATTGGGTCTTTAACTCCTTCAACTCCGCGGAGCCATACGTATGGTTTTTTAGAAATTGGGGATGGGTTCTGGACGCAACCTCAATAGAAAATTCAATTTCCCTAATTCACAGGCATCCCTGGTAAACTCCTCAGGAAATACCTCAGGAAACTCACCGACTACAGGAATGTCTATCAAAGACAAGTCTTCTGACGAAGACGACATCACCTACACGATATCCCCGACAACCCTTTCGCAGAGTCTTGGGTACGAGCCATGGATACAAGTTATGGGGGAGTTTACTATCCTCTCTCCTTCTAATCGGATCTCTTTTTGTTCTGAATTCGGAAAAATTACACATTTATCCGGACAATGAATTGTGGCTCTCATTTCTAGACAACCAATCCATGCCGAATATGAAAAACCAAAATGTCCTATTTCAATGGGATAATATCTGTAGGTAATTTACTGTATCACCAATACAAATACTACAGTCTCGATAGATATTGAGCAGACCATACCTTATTCGGAGTTGTGAAACTACTAACTCATAGCCTAGTGGTTCATGTTTCTTATTCAATCTGCTAGCAAATTTTGTTGATACAAATGTATTGACGAGCCCGTTCAAATAAAGCATAAGGCAGGTAAATAGCTATTAGTATGTTAACCTGGCACCACGACTTCATCATTTCTCGCATCGCCTGTCATAAGGCAAACGCTTGTCCCTGTCTTTGGTTATTCCATTTCCACTCGATTCCCTTGGTTCCCGGCGATTTTCTCCTGCCTGCATGTCCTCCTTCTTGAT
>CM018914.1:11390818-11395818 GCA_009663005.1 Actinidia chinensis | reverse complement strand
GAGACACCATCGAAATACAAGCATTGTTCGAGCTAAGGTTGCTAGTACTCCCGAGTTATCGCTATCTAGTAAGCTTGATGGAGTAACGGCGCTGTAGTTTGGGCGAGGGGCAACATTCAGCGGTGATCCCAAAGCATGTCAGGGGACAAAAAGGTAACTTGCGCGGCGAAATTTCTTCTGACAACCTCCATGCCCGAACGGAGACATCGGTAGTTCTATGATAGGCTACCAGTCAGGCCTTAAGAGCGTGGTTATGTCAGCCGCCTACTCACTTGCACAACGGTCGGCTCGTATGAACGGTCCTAAGCCACAGTCTATTTAGTGACAAGACAGGTAGCGTGTTAAGGCACACGCCGAGCTATGTCATATAAAGTCAGCCTTTCTTTCTCTTAAAGGTACACGAATTTACTCTAGTGAAACATATACACACTCTCTCTAGATATATACTTTTCGGTCATCTAACTTGACTATCGGAGGGCCGTTTTTCAGAAACAGCTCTGGCGGCCATTCTCACTATTTCTATAGTGCAGCTAGGCACATTCCCAAATAGTGACTGACTGTAATAACTTTGCTCTTCTGCATAGCCACCACATGTGTCTATCCTTGATTTTTTTTTCTCACCTCATAAAACCACACCCCACAACTGACGCTGTCTATGGGAAATCGATTATAGATATTTGCAAAATCAATTCCAATGGTATCACAAAGCAAGAATCGTTCCACCAATTGAGAAACTTGTAGGGAACCCCCTCATGAACCTAAAACTTTTGGGGGCAGAGGGGCTAAGCTACTGGATGACACCTAGAGGATGGCCAGGGCGGCTACCTCTAAGAAAAATCCAAGTCGGTCGCTCCCTGGAAGAGATAGCCAGGACATCACCATCCAGCACTTGCAAGCCCAGTTGGCCGAAATGGCACAGATCTTGGTTGACAATAAGATGATAAATCTAGCCCAAGTTTTAGAAGAAGGACCATTCAAAGACAGCCAAAGAATCAAACCCCACGCTTTGGGCAGACCGAAAGAAAAGGCAACACGGATCCCGCATCGGCTTGTACAATCTGAGCGACAACAAAACAGTTGCATTGAGCAAGCAGAGAATATCGCACAGTTGAACCCCCTCCATTACAGATCTTCGCGAGGCTTTTAACGCCAAACAGAACCGAGAAGGTACCTATGGGATAAACTCAACCACTAAATGGCAATAGCATCGGGTAAAAACATCATCCTAATAGGGGCAGCAACCCGAACAATCAGGCCCATGTCGAGAGAATCAGTCCCGAAGTACCAGACATCATTCTCCCGAAACATCAAGGAAATAGACCCCCTAGAAAAATTCACGCCATCGAGATTTATATTGTATAAGAGGAAGTTGACCCGAGATCCCACATCAGTCATGTCAAACAAATGATGGCGCTCTAGAATCACTTGGACGCACTGATGTACCAAGTGTTTCCATCGATCTTGAGAGACCTCGGGTTGAAATGGTTCGATCGGCTACCTGTAAAGTCGATTGAAAGCTTCTACCAACTCACGAAGTCATTCATAGCTCGGTTCATTACAAGTACCAAAGCGCTGAAGGGTGTCGGCTCTTTCTTGACACTCAGGAAAGGCAAGAATGAATTATTCCGCAACTATAGCAACCATTATTAGAAGATTTATAACGAAATCGAAGAATATTTAGAGGAGTTAGCAATGGCTAGTTACAAGCTAGGGCTAACTCCTAACGAAAGGATTTGGGAAGACCTGATGCTCAGCCCTCCGGACGATCTCTCTGGGACCTCATGTTTGGGGTTGAAATGTTCATTCTGCTACAAGATGACTTTTGGAAAGCGGAACAAAATACAGGATCAACTCTTCGGGGCGAAGGGCAAGTCAAACGACAAAGGGAAGGCTCAGCCAATCACGAGAGTTGGGCAAGGCAATCAATGTGGTTTTCAAAGAACCAATCTACAAGCTCTTTGCTCGAATCCAAGACAAGTCGTACTTCAAGAAGTACAATCCCTTGGGAGGACACCTCAAGAGGCACAATCAACGGTGGGAGTGTTCCTATCACAAGAAAATGGGACACAGAACTGAAAGTTGTAGAGCTTTAAAGATTTTCCTTAACCAGCTCGTCTGGAATGGACACTTGAAGGAGTTCGTGGACTAGGAAAAAACTAGAGTGGAGGAAGCTGAGGCTGAACCAAACTCCAAGTTTGACCAAAGTAGTAAGGGAATAGACGAAACCCAGGAGAAGGACCTTCCCTTAGGGATTATTCACATGATAGGGGCTCAAATCACCCTAATATTGAGAATAAGATCCAAGGGGAGATCCACATGATCAGAAAAATGAACGAAGTACTCTCGGTCCAATCAACAGCTAAGAAGTCGATGTAGCGAGCCAAAAAGCATCACATTTACCTGAGCCAACCTAGAGAGGGTTCAACACTCTCATGCTGACCCCCTGATCATCCAGCTCAAGATAAACAACTATGATGTGAAAAGAATCCTCGTGGACATAAGGAGCTATATTGAGGTGATGTATTATGACCTCTTTAAACAACTCAAACTCTCAAAATCGGACTTAAAACCAGTTAAAGCCCATCTTGTCGGTTTTAATGCTTAATCCCACTGGCCTTTGGGAAATGTAGCTCTGAAAATCTGAGCTAATTCCCAAGAGCTAGTGACGGAGTTCGTTGTTATTGACATCCCTTCCCCATATAATGCGATTATTGGTCGAGATTGGTTGCACATGATAAAAGGAGTGGCTTCCACCTTACACCAAGTCATCAAGTTTTTCACCCTCAAAGGTGAAAAAACCCATCATGGAGATCAAGTGGCAGCCAAATAATGTTATCTCGCTATGATCTCCATTAAAGAGGCCATGAAAGAGGTGCAACTAATTGAGGAAGAGCACAAAATCTTGGAGGATGTTAAGAGAGAACCCAAGGCTAAGGTCATGGAAGACTTGATTACGCTATGAGCTGACTACTTTCCTCTACTGAAGATTGATCAATTGGTGAATTCTACTTCGGGCCATGCCTGGATGAGCTTCCTGGATGCATACCAATGTTATCACCAAATAGTAATACACAAGCCTGATAAAAAAAAATGCGTTCATCACCCCCGAGGTGTATTCTACTACAAGGTTATGCCTTTTGGCTGAAAAATATTGGAGCCACATATCAGAGGATGATCACCAAAATGTTTGAAACAATGGGTAAAATCATGGATGTATACATAGATGATATGATGGCTAAGAGCAAAAGAGAGCCAGACCATGTCCGGGATTTAACCGAAGTGTTCATAATACTGAAAAACACAAGCTGAGATTGAACATAGCGAAGTGTGCTTTTGGGGTGAGCTCGAAATAATTTCTGGGGCACTTAGTGACAAGACAAGGGATCGAGACAAATTCAGAGCAAATTATAGCAATCAATAACCTCGTCAGCCTAAAGAATGCAAAAGAGGTTCAAAAATTGACTAAAATGGTAGTAGCGCTAAACCGATTCATCAGTAAGTCCTCTAACAAATGTAGGCTATTCTTCCAACTCCTTCGCAAAAATACAAAGTTTTTATAGAATGAGGAGTGCGAGCTCGCACTCTAATAATTCAAAAATATTTAGCTGAACCACTATTTTTTCCCACTTCGGATGAGGGAGAAGTGCTCTACGTCTACCTCACTATTTCCAAAATACCGCTAGCTTGGTACTTTTGAGAGAGGTAGACGGAGAGGAACGCCCGATCTATTTTGTTAGCAAAACATTTACGGATTACCAAATAAAATACCTACCGTTGGAGAAGCTCATTATGGCCCTAATTTTAACCTTGCGGGAACTCATGCACTATTTTTAAGCACATCTCATAGCCACATATACAAATGTTTTGCTCAAAAATATTCTATCAAAAGTGCACATGTTTGGCCAACTCTTCAAATAGACTGTTGAGCTCGGGCAATCAGACATAAAATTTTTGTCGAGGGTAGCAATAAAAGGTTGCCTTGCGTTTGTACACAAAGGGGAGGAGAGCTCAAAGGCAAAGTCGATTGAATCTCAACTTGTTCTGGGGACTACAAGGTTGTTAAAGAATTGCTCGAGTGAGGTCTCTGAGGGTCCAGAGGTTGTTGCAAAACCACCTCAGATCGATCTCACCTTTTAGTGTAAGATGTTTGTTGATGGAGCAAGAAATAACACAAGAACAAGGGCAGGAGTTATTTTAAAAAGTCTTGAAGGAGCAATTTTTGAGCACTGTCTTAGGCTGAATTTCCTTGGAATAAATAACAAAGCCAAGTACGAAGCCTTCATTGCATGACTTTGGTCTTCTATCAAACTAAAAGTTCCCAAGATCCATATTTTTAGTGAGTCAAAACTAATAGTTAATCAAGTCATAGGAAAGTTTGAAGCTTGAGAAGCCAAGATGGTTAAATATTTAGCAATAGCTAAAATTCTCCTTAACGAATTCAAAGCAGTCAAAATTGAGCAAGTGGGGAGAGACTTAAATTCATACATAGACACACTAGTAGGCTTGGCGTCAACGTTCAAAGGGGAAACAAGGTGTACCATTGCAGTCGATTTAATATCGGCCCTTAGTCTCAAAATGACCCAAGAATCCATCCTAGTCAACATCGAGTTGGGGCCAAGTTGGATGAACCCAATTGTGAACTTCATATGACTAGACAGCTACCAGAAGATAAGAAAGAAATACACAAAATTTGAATAAAGGCAGTACAGTTCTAGATCTCCCTCAAGGGGAACCTATATAAAAAATCGTATCTGGGACCCTACCTATTATGCGTCCATCCGAGCCTAGTCGAAGACGTGCTATTCGAGATCCGTGAAGGCATTTATGGACACTTAGGGAAAAGATTATTGGCCCACTGGGCCTTAACTCAAGGATACTGGTGGCCATTTATGCAAAAGGATGCACAAGTGTACATCCTCAAGTATACCTGTTCGGCCTGGTTAATTGTATAATTTAATATATTTTTCTCCTTAATATTTAGTCTTTTATACTTATTTGGT
>CM018914.1:11335818-11345818 GCA_009663005.1 Actinidia chinensis | reverse complement strand
AATAATGATAGCTCAGAGATAACGATGTCTTTAGTTTGAATAGTGGCACTGTTCGATAGTGTCCGCACTGAGCTCTGGCGTAGAAGTCCATCGAGCTTACTTTATAGTGACGGCTCGGCGGAGGTTCCTACCTTAGCAAGGCCAGACTCTTTTATTGTATATTTTGTCCCCTTACAATTGTCACTCAATTTGCATGAGCTGGGTCGATGCTCGACGAGGTCATGTGAACTAGATGCATCTGATCTTTGAGCTCAGTGCTCGGTGGGCATGCTAATGCCTTCTAGCTATCTTTCTTTTGTCTAAGTCTGTCATTCCAACATAAATGCTGAGCCACACGTCCAGGTGTAGTTAGTCTGTGAGAACCTTTGAGTATTGTAGCCCAGGTCCCCCACCTATCCCTAGGGCTCATTTGGTGCGGACGTACGGCTGGATGACTGCCACGTGCTCACGTCCCGTGAGTTGTGTGAGGCGGTTATTAGGCCACATCCTAGTTTCTTTCCCGCCTCTTCACCTTCCTTATTTGCATTTGTTTTCCTTCCATCTTCTATTACCGTGTATCAAACTTTTAAGAGTGTTCTAGAAAGAGAAAGAGTGTCCCTTTGTCTTCTATTACCGTCTGATCACCTTTTCAACCACCGTTTCAGTTTTCGATGATTGATTTTCGGCCTATACGACGTTGATATCTTCTGGATTTTGGTTTTGGTAAGATCCTGGTACCCAATTTGCTTTTTGTGATCTATCTGCCTTTTCTCTATTCGTACTTGATTTCTTGTCTACATTTCCCTACTCTCGCCTTGCATCTATATTTATGTGCTCAAGTTTTTCGTTCCTGTTTGTTCTTTTTGTTGGTCTGTTGTTGTATCTTGAGTTTTGGTTTTGGCTTTCTGCCATTGGAGCTTTGTGCTTCTGTGGACTGGGTCGTCCTTAACCTATTTTTCCTTGGCAAAACGGGTTTAGGGTACCCCGTAAGATAGTGAAATAAGGGTTCTGCCCATTGGCCCTTCTTCTGCCAAGATAGGTTTGAGGTAGTGGATGGGTCTGATAGTTGTCTATTAGCAATAAGTAGCCTTATTGGGGCATTTTAAGTGCTTTCAGCGAGCTCATCTAAATTTGCTCCAAGAAGCTCTTTAGAACTTTATGGTTGAGCTCGTTCTAACTGTCTTGCTTTTGTTTCAGAACATGGAGTTGAACTGAGCTCAGTTGTTGGTTCACGACGATGAAGCCTTAGAACGGTTTAGGGCTAAACATGGCATCCCCGCAGATGTTCACATAGAGCGTCCTGGACCGAATGAGGTTGCCCATCTAGTGGAGGGCAATGAGGACCAGATCCCAATTCGTATTTGGTTGATCTACCAGGCCCGACTTTGATTTTCAATCAGCCCAATGCTGAAAGAGGTGATGGCGCGCTGCCGCCTCACCTTTATGCAAGTGTATCAACTTTTGTCTGAACCATGCTTGTAGTGGACACGTTGATGCGTCAAATGGAGAAGCCCTTTAGTGCCAAGGACCTATTGCACTTTTACACTATTGTACGGCCGTGGAAAAAGACCGACACACCCTTCTTTTTGGGTAATCATTATTTGTGCCTTGGGAACTCGGGAACTCTTGTTAGCCACATACGAGGTTGGTTACTAATATCCCAAACAAGGACTTGTTTCTTGACGAGTTTGTTTGAGTTTCAAAAAATTAGAAATTTTGAACTAGGGACGATGGTCTCTGGTCTCTCCCGAGGTTCAACGGTCATTTTCCTGACAATGAGTATTTTTCCCAATTGTATTTGTAATCTTTATACTTGCAAATTTTATGCCAATACTGACACTTAGTTCTGTTGTTGTGCAAATTTCAATAACAGATTCAAATGTCGGTCTGAGAACTATAAGAAGGCCATTCAAACTGCAAATAACAGAAAAGCCTCTAGGAAGGTATCTGATGTTCTCTAATACGAGTAGTGATGGCAATTTCCTCTGCCCCGCCCCAATTAGGGTGAAATTTTGGGGGGGTTTCGGGGTTTGGGGCGGGGATCGAGGATTAAAAAAAATCAGGGATGGGGCGGGGACAGTATTGTATATCCCCACCCCGATCCTTATTCCCTTCCCCGAACCACCCTAAATTATTTTAAAGTAGGAGGGAGGTCAATGTCATTTGAAAACTTGAGGGGAGGTTCCCTTCATATCAGAAGCCTCAGGGGAGGTCAGTGTAATTTCCCCTAATTAGTACCAGAGGCCAAGAGGCTTGAGGGGGGCACACAGCACACCCTATAGAGAGAGAGGGGGGGAATTCTAGAGAAAAAGAAAGCCAAACAGATCTGGGCTTGAGGAAAAGAGGGCGGTTTGCTCTTGCTCTAGTGAGGGACAGAAAACCAAATAGATTTGGGGCTTGAGCAAGTGTGAAGTGGGTATTATTTTTGAGGTGAAAAATCAATCGGGGGGGGGGGGGGGGGGCTTGAAGAAGATGAGTGAAAATAAAGAAAAGGGTGGTGTAAATGGGCATTGTAAGAAACATGGTTGTGGGTTTGAGAGGCTATTGATGAGAGAGAAGAGAGAGAGTGGGTGGAGTTCCATTTTTGGTTATTGGTGATTTTGATGGGCTATTATTTGTTGTTGTGATGATTTTCACAGGCTCTCACTAACAGTTTCTGCCTCTGTGCCTGTGTCTCTCAAAGTATTTGGAATTTGGGTATGCTTCTTTTGAACATCTCCATTTTTTTCCATTTGTGCTTTTGCATCTCCCTGGCTCTGGATCAATTTTCTTTCCAAAACCCATCTATTTTTTTTTCGGGGTTTGGATTCGAGGCGGGGATCCCCGGTCCCTGTTAGGAGCGGGGATGGAGGGTCTAACAAAATCCCCGCTGGGGATCGGGGCGAGGATCGGGGATTAAAAAAATTTCGGGGATCAGGAACGGGGATAGCCACCTCCGGCCCTGCCCCGCTCCATTGCCATCCCTAAATACGAGCCAATTTACCGGCATGTTATTCCTCACAAGGCTGAAGAGGACAACAAAGTCAGTCTTCCTCCCCTACGCATAGAGGAACAAACTCCACAACACGACGCCTCTAATTCGGAAAGATATGAAGCACCGCTTATCACGAACATTCCGATCACCCGAGATCAAGCTTGAGAGGAGGGCCTCACCTTTAGCTCGTCGAGCTTCATTTCTTCGGAGTCCTCGAATAATGAGGATGAGGGGGGAGAGGAGGTTTTCAACCAACTTGTGTTGAATAGAAGGCGAAACCCCATGGTCTGCGTAATTGAAACAAGAGTTTTAGCCTCGCTAATCTCCATTTAGAGCTTAGAGAATGAACACTCTGACGATCTTGCCTACGCGCCCCTACAACTCGCAAGAGAGGTTGAGATAGTTCATTCCTTCAAAGAGGCTCATAATTCGGGTACGAGCTTGGATGAAACCAATATGGTGAGGTTTAGGACTCTGGGTAGCAGCAAAAGAACAAGACAATGCCAGCTGCTGATCCTCTTGCTATAGTAGCTCCCCCCGTTGGTCAGGTGCCCCCGCTAGCCGTTGATCCAATTTCGGCACCGATAGACATAGTCATGGGGGTTGATCCGAGCTTCTTGAAGGCCCCCCTCTCTAGTAAACTAAAGGGAAATAAACTATGGCAGGCCCATTCAGGAGGTCTAAGAGACGGGAGGGATAAGCTTTGCCCTTCTTCCATCATCAGATGTGGATGTCGAGCTGTGGAGGCCTGAGTTTGTTCTATCGAGCTTGGTAAATAAATAATAATGGCTAATTCTGCCAGGGATCGTGATACCAGCTTGGCCTTTGCATGGGCCATTATGCTGCCGAAAGATGTCATTGACTTGGCGAAGGAAAGTTCAAATGCAATCAGGGATTTGCTAGTGATGCAACGCAAGTCCAAGTAATCATCGTGATCTCGGTGCTTTTTAATTTTGCATGCTTGATACTTGATGTTTCTCTACGTCTTTGCTTTGTAGAGCCTCCAAAGAGTTGCGGCCATCTCAAACTGCATAAAGGACATGTCAGCTGAGCTAAAGAGAGTTAAGAAAAAGGAAGACGGCCTGGAATCAAAATTGAATAAGGCAAAGCTTGCACTGCCGCTAACCAACTAAAGTTAGAATTGGCTGCTGTTGAACAGGCCTAACATGTCAGCTATGTAGCTACAACCCAGGCTCAAAATGAGACTCCTACTACTAGGGCTGAAAAAGACAAGGAACTGAAGGATCTAGTTGAGTTTTAGGCAGTAGCATGTGTCCCTGTCCATGAATGTGTCTTCAACAGGGGGATCAGCCAAGTGGGGGACAATTATGACAGGCAAGTCGTCGAGCTCTGCCCCAAGATCTACATGGAAAGGTGGTTTGCTTTCCTAGATGAGCTCAGCATCCCCAAGGATAACCCTGCATGGTCCTAGGCTAATCTTGCTCCGAGCTTCCCTAATCTCCTAAGCCATATTCGCCCATGATCCTACCCGGCTTTAACGAGGAGGAATTATGACCAGGCCTAATGAGGAGGATGGCGAAGAAGCTCCGACCATTGAGGCTACTCAACCCATGGGGTAGCTGTTTAACCTATGGAAGAGGCCGCCCTATCCGCGGAGGAAGTTGTTCAGCCCGAGGAAGGAGCCGAGAGGACAGCTATTGAAGATGCAGCTCAGGATCCTTCTCTTGAAACCTGAAGTGCTTTTGTTACGTTTTGGTTTTATGAACTTTGTAAAAACCTTTTCTTTTTCAGTTTCGTATTGGAATTTTGTTTTTGATTTTCTGCTCATTTGCATGAGATTTAGTGATTGTTTTCATTTAAAACTTGTGGGATAGAGCTCGGAACTCGCATAGAGCTTAGCTAACTCTCCCTTAACTCTCTGCTAAGTATGCTTATAGAAAACAATTAGGACAGAGCTCGGAGATCGTATAGACATTGGCTAGCCCTTTCCTAGATTTTTGCTAAGTATACTTAGATCAACCTCGTGGAACAAAGTTCGGAAATCTCATACAGCTCAGCTAACCCTCCCTCAATTTGTTTTCTAATTATACTTGGACAAAACCTGTGGGACAGAATTTAGAACTCCCTTTGAGCTCGGCTAACTATTCCCTAAATTTTTTCCAAGTATACTTAGATCAACCTCATAGGATGAAGTTCAGAACTCGCGTAGAGTTCGGCTCACTTTCCCTCAAATTTTTTGCTAAGTATACTTGGACAAGACTTGTAGGACAGAATTCGGAGTTCACTTCGAGCTCGTCTAAATCTTTTTTGAATTTTTGCCAAGTATACTTAGATCAACCTCGTGGGACGAAGTTTGAACTCGCGTAGAGCTCGGATAACTCTTTCCTAAATTTTTGCCAAGTATACATAGATCAACCTCATGGGACGAGTTCGGAACTCGTGTAGAGCTTGGTTAACTTTCCCTCAGTCCATACCTAATGGGACACAAGACGTGTATGTGAGTTACCTTGTGCCTGCCTCTTGTTAGCTATTTAACAGGGTTACCCACGGAACGTCACTATCCAGGTGCATGCTTTGCTGCCTCAGATGCGCCTAGTGGCGGTTTGCTTTCCTCCTTTAATGGTGGTCCACCGGTCTTCCTCATTAATATTTGTCTACTGGCCTTCCCATTAATGCAGGTCCATTAGCCTTCTTCTTTCCACTATAAATTGAGCAGACACAACCTATGGTTTGGCATCCCATAATTTTTGATTTCTTAGAGTCTGCTTTTCTCTCTAAAATTAGAGTCGATGGTCTTAGAGTTTTGCCTCCCAGGGACTTCTGTTGCCGAGGTGGGCTCTAGGTAGTGGAAGGTTTTGGTTGGTGTCCCTTGGAAGATAATTGGTAATTTGAATAGGGCAGATCTAGGTGTGCTTCGCCAGTTCATCCTAAAAGTTCTATAATGCAAAGCTTTTGTTCCCAAAAGTTCTGTAACATGAAACTTCTGCTCGGCTAGGTTGACCTTCCATTCAAGGCAACAACGCTAGTGTCGGATATTGCATACTTTAGCCTAGTCGAAAAGTGTTGCCGTGAAGCCTAAAGTTAGATCATGGATATAATCTTGATCATCACTTCCGGTCACCTATCTTAGGCAGTTTTGTAATTAGCTGGCTTCAGCCTTGTATTTAGCTATCTTTGTAGTCCGAGTAGCTCTGTACTTGAATATCTTTGTAATTCGAACAACTATGCGCTTGAATAAAATTCTTCCTTTTGTATTTTTGTGTTCCAATCTGTCTAAAAAAATTTTCCTTTCAAATGTTGCCTATTTCATGAGTTTGAGCTTGGTTGACTCTTATTACTATTGGATATGCTCAAACACCATCCATTAGACAAAGTTCGGAGCTCGAATCAAGCTCTGCTAACTCATCCTTAAAACTTTCTTTTTAGACTTAATAAAAAAATAATGAAAAATGTTCGGAGCTTTCTTGGAGCTCAGTTAACCTTTGCCACTTTTTACCAAGTATACTGACATTTGATGGGGTAGAGCTCAGAGCTTATATAAAGCTTGGCTAACTCTCCCTTGAATTTTGCAAAGTGTATCTAATCAAAACTACTAGAATAGGTTCGGAGCTCTCTTCGAGCTTGGCTAACTCTCCCCAAGTTTTTGATAAGTATACTTTGCCAAAATTCAAATCTTGTTGTATAGAGCTCGGTACTCTCTTTGAGTTCGGCTAGCCCTTTCCGTATTGCATATTGTTTAGGTCGCTTAGGCCATGCCTTAATAAATAAAAATTTTGCAAAAGTGTCTGATATATAAATTGAAGCTCGGTTGAGGACTTACATTTCAATGGTAATATTTTTTCATGTTGTTGGAGTTCCAAGGTCTCGGAACTTGTTTGTCCTCTGAATCTTTGAGGTAGTAAGCATCGTTGCCGACGAGCTTGACTATCTTGTAAGGTCCTTCCCAGTTTAGGCAAGCTTTCCATCTGCCAGGTCCTGGTGTTTCCAACAACCTTTCTCAAAATGAGGTCGCTAACGAAAAACTGTTTGTGTTGAACCTTATGGTTGTATGTTTTGGCTAGCTGCTTCTAGTTGTTAGCCATTCGAATCAGCGCATTTTCTCTTCTTTCATTGGTGAGGTTGAGGTCCCGAGCTAAGATTTCTTTATTGTGACTAGCGTCGTATGCTTCGGTCCGTATTGTGGGCAAACCAACCTCCAGCGAGATTACAGCTTCGAATTCGAATGCTAGGGAGTAAGGCGTTTCATTCATTGCTTACCGCAGTATGGTCTGATGGGCCTACAAAACGTTTGGCAGTTCCTTGACCCACTTGCCTTTGGCTTTTTCAAGTCTCTTCTTAATCCCGTTCATGATTGTCTTATTGGTGGCCTTGTCTTGCCCGTTGCATTGCGGATAGCTCGACATTGAGTTATAAAATTCGATCTTCAGCTGGTTCAACAAGTTTTTAACTTTTTTCCCAACTAACTGGGTTTCATTGTTTGATATGAAAGCCCTAGGTATGCCGAACCTGGACAAAATATTTTTATGAATAAATCTAATCATGTCTATATCACTTATTTGGGTCAGTGGTTCAGCTTCCACCCATTTTGTGAAGTAGTCCATTGTAGATAACAAAAATTTCTTGTTCCCCGGAGCTCGGGGTAGGACCCCAACGATGTCCATCCCCCATTGGGCAAAGGGCCATGGACTGGTGAGAGGGATCAAGTTCTTTGTTGAATAATGAATTAGGAGGGAAAAGAACTGGCATTTGGTACATTTGCGAACATACACTTGGGCGTCTTTTTGCATATAAGGCCACCAGTATCCTTGGGTCAAAGCTCGGTGTGCCAATGATCTCTTTCCTGAATATAATCCGTGCATGCCTTCATGAATCTCAAAAAGTACATCTTCAATCAGGCTCGGGTGGATGCATAGTAGGTAAGATCCTAGACAGGATCTTTTGTATAAGTCCCCAACGGGAGAAATCTAGAACCTTGCTGTCTTTATTCAGAAGTTTGTGCGCCTCCCTCTTGTCTTCTGGTAAATTATCATGTCGCAAAAAATTTATAATAGGATCCATCCAGCTCGGCCCAAGCTCTATGTTGACTAGGATGGATTCCTACGGCATTTCATGACTTGGGGTTGAGATTAAGTTGACTGCGACGGTTCGGCCTATTTCTTTTACAAAAACTAACACCAAGCCTGCTAGTGCATTTGCATGTGATTTGAGTCCCTCCCCACTTGTTCAATTTTAACTACCTTGAATTCTTTGAGAAGGTTCTTTGCCACTGCTAAATACTTAACCATCTTGGCCCCGTGAACTTTAAATTTTTTTTTGACTTGGTTGACCACCAGTTTTGAGTCACTGAATATATGGAGCTCAGGAACCATCAGCTTGCTGGAGGACTTGAGTCCCGCAATAAAGGCTTCATATTCGGCTTCGATGTTTGTTACAGCGAAATTCAGTCTGAGGCAGTATTCAAAAACATCTCCTTCTAGGCTTTTCAGTATTATTCCTGCTCTTACTCCCAAGCTGTTTCTCGCTCCTTCAACAAACGTTTTCCAAGCTGAGGTTGGATCAATCTGGGGTGGTTCTATAACAACCTATGGATCCCCAGATGTTCCATCAATAGCCATTGTTTCAGCATCCTGGGGTGGTTCTCAAATAACCTCTGGAACCCTAGGGACTGATTGAACTTTGGAAGATCCTGCGTGTGAACTCTCCCCTTCTCCGTGTGTAGAGGCAAGGGAATCTTGCTTTTGACTCACATCTCGAGGCGAGAACTCCGCTACAAAATTGGCCAAGACCTGTCCTTTTATTATTGCACTTGGTAGAAAATTTATATATGATTGTCCTAGCTCGACAACCCATTTGAAAAATCGACCGGATAAATATGCCTTTGATAAAATATTTTTGAGCAAAAACTCAATGTACACAACAATGGGATGTGCTTGAAAGTAGTGCATGAGTTTTCGTGAAGCTAAGACCAAGGCCGAAACGAGTTTCTCTAGTGATAAGTACCTTCTTTGGTAATCTATGAATGTCTTACTAACAAAGTAAATCGGGCGCTTCTCTCCATTTACCTCTCTTAAAAATACCAGGCTAACAACATGCTCAAAGACAGCGAGGTAAATATAGAGTAACTCTCCCTCATCTGGCATGAAAAAAAATGGTGGTTCAGTTAAGTATTTTTTGAATTATTGGGGTGCGAGCTCGCACTCCTCATGTCATGAAAATTTTGTGTTTTTGCGAAGGAGTTTGAAAAATGGATGTCATTTATCTGAGGACTTATTGATGAATCTAATAAGTGCTGTTGCAATCCTGATCAGTTTTTGAACCTCCTTCGCTTTCTTGGGATGACGAGATTGTTGATTGCAATGATTTGTTTCGGGTTTGCCTTGAACCCTCGCCTTGTCACCAAGTGCCCAAGAATTTTCCTAAACTTACCCCAAAGGCGAACTTCATTGCGTTCAGCCTCAGCTTGTGTCTTCTAAGAATCGCGAATACCTCGGTCAAATCCCTAATGTAGTCTGGTCCTTCTTTGCTCTTGACCACCATATCATCAATGTATGCATCCATGGTTTTACCCAAGATCGACTCAAATATTTTTGTGAACATCATCTGATATGTGGCTCTAGCGTTCTTTAGTCCAAAGGGCATGATCATGTAACAGAATATGTCTCGGCGGGTGATGAATGTAGTCTTCTCTTAATTTAGCTCGTGCATAGCTATTTGGTGGTAACCTCAGTTTGCATCCAAGAAACTCATTCGTGCATGACTTGAGGTAGAGTCTACCAATTGATCTATTTTTGGAAAAGAAAAGCAGTCTTTAGGACAAGCTCGGTTGAGACTTGTAAAGTACACACACTCTCCATTTGCTAGTTTTTTTTTACCACTATTGTGCTTGATAACAAGCTTGGATAAAGAACTTCAATTATTTCACTTGCCTCTTTCATCTTTTCCACCACCTCGATTATTGCATCCACATGCTCGGGTGCAGACCTCATTCCCAACTGTTTTACTGACCGGGCATTGGGTAGTACATTCAGCTTTTGTCTAATAAAATCTGGATCAATCCTGGGCATCTCGTAAGGTGTCCATGCGAAG
>CM018914.1:11323318-11325818 GCA_009663005.1 Actinidia chinensis | reverse complement strand
CGCTTGGTAAAGACAGGGTCGAATCCATAGGTATGTATGTTTTCAATTTGAGTACGGTATTGCTCCATGAGTTTAGTAAGGTGGATGATTCTGGCTTTGTAATGGGAGCAGAAAGGCATTGGCATGGTTAGGGTTTACCCTGTAAAAATTCTCGAGTCAAGAAATCTGGAATAGAGTTCTTGCTTCCTTCAATGTATTCAATATCAAAATCAAAAATGCTTAAAATGGATTGCCATCTAGCAAAGATTTGTTTACTTGCAATATTTTTGACATCTTTTTGTAAAACATATTTAGCACTTTTACAATCGACTCTGACTAAAAATTTTTGATTCAAAATATCATCTTGAAATTTTGAAACGCATAAAACAATAGATAAAATCTCTTTTTTAATAGTATTATAATTAAGCTGTGCTTTATTCCAAACTCCTGAATGGAAACGAACAATTTGTTCAGGAGAAGAGGGTGTGACTTTCTGAAGAAGGATGCCTCCATAACCAAGATCAGAAGCATCGGTTTGAATAATTTTGAATGAATTATCAGAAGGAATACCGAGACAAGGTAAAGTTTTGACATAGGATTTTAACTCTTTACTATAGTAGTATGGACTGAAGACCAAGGAGGGGGATTGTCTTTTAGATGATCAAACAAGGGTTGACATTTTTTCCTAAGGTCTTTATAGAATTCAGCAATATAGTTTAATGATCCAAGAAATCTCTGTAACTGAGTTTTATCTAAGATTTCATCAGGGAATTTATCAGCAAACTGGATAGACCTATTAATAGGAACAACAGTTCCTTGATAAATGTTATATCCTAAAAATCTAATTTTAGTTTGGAATAATTCAATTTTTTAAGCAGAAATAACTAAACCATTATACTTTACTATTTCAAAGAATGTGTTCAAATGTTTCCAATGCTCATCTATTGAGTTCGAAAAGATAAGAACATCATCAATATAAACGATAGTAAACTGAGTATAAGGGTTAAATATTTCATTCATGATATTTTGAAATTCACTAGGAGCATTTTTCAATCCGAAAGGCATTACATTCCATTCATAATGACCAAAGGGGGTGGTAAAAGCAGTTTTATATCTATCATTGGGGTGAATTTGTATTTGCCAAAATCCACTTTTCAAGTCGAATTTTGAGAAAATAGTTGCATTGCTTATTCTTTTGATTAAGTCTTTTTTATTAGGGATGGGGTATCTAATCCATTATAAGACTTCGTTTAATGGTTTATAATTGATGACTAGGCGGGGAACTCCTCGCTCAATTTTAGAATTTTTGTTAACATAGAAAGCAGGACATGACCATGGAGATTTACTCTTACTAATAATGTTGTTTTTAAGTAAATCATTGATTTCTATTTTACAAGTTTCCATAAGGTCAGAAGTCATTTGAATAGGTCTGGATTTAGTAGGGATTTTACTTTCATGAAAGTCTTTGATATAAGGTAAGGTTACTATATGTTTCTTCCTATGCCAGAAAGCGCTGGGGAGAAAAGCACATATATTTTCTTCAAGTTTTAATTTAAACTTAATAATTTTATTTTGTAATTGTTGATTATCTAATTGAGTTACAATTCTTTTATATTTTAATTCATCTTTGAGAAAGTTAATATGTTGAGTTTTTTGATTAATTTGGTAAATAGTGTTAATAGATATAGATTGATTTTGCAATTGGTTTATTTGAATAGATTCAGGTTTAGAGAGAAATTCAAAGATTACTTTTTTACCAAAGGGTTCAGAAGTTAAACCATTAGTATTAGTAGTAAATGGATATAATAGGTAAATGAAAGGAATTCCTAATATTACTTTGCCAGTCATGTTTTTTACTAAAATGAAAGAAGTTTTGAAACAAACATTATTTTGACAAATGTGGACTTTTGGTAATTTATATTTTATATCCATTTTACTTCCATTAGTTGTACTTAATCTTTCAGTGGTTTTGTGATAGAATTTTGTAGGAACTAGCCCTTCCTGAATACAGTTTAAATCTGCTCATGTGTCAATCAGAGCTATGACTTCTAATTCATAATCTTTAATTATTAATTTAACTTTGGTATGCTATTTTTGTAAGTTGATTTTATTAATAGTATTTATATTTTGAACATCTTTATCGATTTCATCAGACGAGTCTTGTTGTATTTCTTTAAATTTACTATTAGTTCCTAACATCTTAATTTGTTCTTCTAAATGTAAATCTTTTAATTTTAAAGTTTGTATTTCTAATTTGATTGAGTTGATTTCATGTTGTAGGTCAGATAAACAAATTTCTTGTTGTTTATTCTTTTTAATTTTTCTAAGGTATTATTAAGACTTATAAAAGGTTTATCAGATTATAACTTGGGATTTGTCCATAAAGATTTTAGTTTACTAATGTACTGCTGTTTTAGGGAATCATCTTCTAATTTACTAATTAATTCTAGTAATGCATCTTCTTCTTTTTGAGATTTGGTGAGTACGTTGACTGTTTTACAACAATTATTAGTACATGTAA
>CM018914.1:11280818-11283318 GCA_009663005.1 Actinidia chinensis | reverse complement strand
AGAAAGACGGAGAAAACTTGAAGGATCATGTTAGGCAATTTAATCAATATATCCTTAAAGTAGAGGATCCCAGCGATAAAGTCATAATCATGGCAATGATGGAAGGTCTCTGTCCTGGCCCGCTATTTGACTCATTATCGAATGTAGTAAAGACATTGTCAGCATTCCAGGGTAAAGCCAATAAATACATCACTGTGGAAGAATTGGTCATGGCCAAGTGAAGGAGGCGAGAAAAAATGATCAAAAGAGGAAGAAGCCAGATTCACGACGGATGAACTATAGGGGCGACGTGAAGCATAAGAGGCATGAACAGGGCGCTAGAAGACATATTAATGATCAACATCCTTGGACCCTTCCTTGTCGAACCAAGGTGTTGTTACAGTCTCTCAATGCCCCCATCGCCCAAGTACTCATGAAGATCAAGAATGAGGAGTTTGTGAAATGGCCTGGAAAGATTAAGACCAATCCTCTCCGAATAAACAAGAACAAGTATTGTGAGTTTCATAAGGATCATAACCATAATACAAAAGAATGTTTTCAGCTAAAAGAGCAAATAGTTGATTTGGTCAAGAGGTGATACTTAAAGATGATCGGCCTCACCCAAGGGGACATCCAAACCATCCATAGAGGTTTCGGATTGAGGGGATGTTCAACTTCATCCCAGAAGAAGCCTGCTTAAGAGGCAAAAGGACGAGCAAATGAGGAAGTATACAACTTTTCTTTGCTCATGATCGAGTAAGCCCTCCCATTACTTTCATAAATGAAGATATGAGGGACTTGCATCTCCCCCATGACGATGCTTTGGTCCTATCTGCCACCATCGTCAATTTCAACATCTAGGGGATCATGATCGATAATGGGAATTCTACCGACACCTTGTTCATCTCGGTATTTGATAAGATGAAGATAGGGCAAGACAGGTTTCACCCATTTCCCACTCCCTTGGTCAAATTTGTGGGAGGATCAATACAACCTCTTAGGTGGGTTAAACTGCCCCTAACTTTAGGGATTGAACTGCACCAGACTATGGTGTGTCAAGATTTCATTGTCGTAGATTGTTCTTCTCCCCTACAACGCCATCTTAGGTCGCCCCACGTTGGGTAAGATTAAAGACATCACCTCTACCTATCACTTAATGATGAAATTCTCTACCTCTACTAGGATAGGCGAGGTGAGAGGTAATCAGAAGGTCTCGAGGCAATGTTTTATGACGGTAATGAAACTGAGCAACAAATAGCAACTACAGATAGAAGATGCAAATATAGGGGAACTGAGGGATGAGATAGGGGATACATCTCTCCTAGATCCCCGGGACACCAAAAGCACTAAGCCATTGGAGAAGTGACTCTAATCTCTATACACCCCAACCATCTGGACTGTCATATGATGATTGGAACCGAGTTAACTGAAGAAATACGAGATGCCTTAGTGGAATTCCTGAAAAAAAATTATGACGTGTTCGCATGGTCACAATGTGACGTCCAGGAGATAGGTCCCCATGTCGCCGTACATAAGTTTTTTACCAACCCTGATTGCCTTCCGTTTCATCATAAAAGGAGGAAGTTCGCCCCTAAATGGTTAAAAGTTATAGAAGAGGAAGTCTCGAAGCTCGTTAACACCAATGTTATCAAGGAATCTTACTATTCGAATTGGATGGCTAACGTTGTCGTTGCCCAAAGAAGGGCGGTAAATGGAGATTTGGGGTTGATTTCACTGACTTGAACAAAGCCTGCCCTAAGGACAACTTCCCTCTCCCGAAGATAGATTTGATAGTTGATGCGATGTCAAAACATGAACTCTTGAGTTTCGTGGATGCTTTCTCTGAATACCACTAGAGTGCTATATTATTACAAGGTCATGCCCTACGGGTTGAAGAATACTGGGGCGACATACCAAAAGTTGGTCAACAGAATGTTCAAAGAACTAATCAGGAATACAATGGAAGTTTACATCAACGACATGCTGGCTAAGAGTCTCAAAGGAGCAGATCACATCTCCCATTTGGAAAAAACTTTCAGCATCCTACGCCAACATCGTATAATGCTGAACCCCTCCAAGTGTATCTTTGGTGTATCATCAGAAAAGTTCCTAGGTTTCTTAGTAATCAAGCGAGGGATAGAAGCAACCCCCGACCAAATACAAGCCCTACTCATGATGAGCTCGACCAAAAGCATTCACGATGTTCAACATTTGACTGGGCGAGTGGGGTTCTTAACAGATTCATCTCTAAGCCAACTAACAAGTATTTTCTATTCTTTAAGATTTTAAGAAAGAATAAGTCCTTCGAATGAATGAATGAGTCAGAACTAGCATTCCAGCAACTGAATAAATACCTTGGATCACCCCCTCTCCTAACAAATCCCAATATGGGCGAGGAGCTCACTCTGTATTTATTCATGTCTCCAACGGCAGTGATCGCCGTGCTTATCAAAGAGGAGGACAAAGTTTGGATACCGGTGTACTATGTTAGCAAAGTCCTTTTTGGAGGAAAAAACTGATA
>CM018914.1:11185818-11188318 GCA_009663005.1 Actinidia chinensis | reverse complement strand
GCTCATTTACAAAAGATTTGCTTTTTGTATATTTTTATTTTTGTATATTGTCTAAGTATGCTTAGAAAAACTTTATGGAACAGAGAGCTCGGAGCTCACATAGAGTTTGCCTAGTTTTTTCCTAAAATTTTGCTAAGTGTTACTCCGTATAAAAAACCGAGAGGGGGTGAATAGGTTTGCAACTAAACTGCCTAATTCAAATTATTTTAATTAAATTCTCCAAATTAATTATTCCTTAATAAAATACTTGCAATAATAAATATGACAATATCAAAATGTATGAGCAAGTATATAATATAATACGAAAGCTTAAAGAAGTTTATGGGATAGAGAGTGCAAACAATAATTTATAATGGTTCGATCAAATGTTGCCTAAATCTACTCTCCAAGACCTCCTTGGGATTCCACTATCTTCGAGTTTGCGGGTGCTTCAAAAACCTTTACAATACTAGAGTACCTTTAGTTTTCAAGAGATTTTTTCTCCTGAAATGCAATTACTAGAGAGCTTCTAGTCTTCAAGAGAAAGCCCTCTCTTGGAATACAAACAATCACTCAATGTGGTCATCTCAAGATGAATGGATTCTTCCCTAACGTTGATGTTGCTTGACCAACTTGTAAGAATGGATTCTTTTTCATACTTGGCACAATTCGTCCGGACAAGTTAAGTCATGCCTTAGCGAGAATCTACTGTTTTTGTCATGCTCATAGCGCATAGTATTTTTCGTTGACCTTGCCTTGTAATGCTTAAGCCAAATGCTTGGGCGTTTCTACTGTCTTGCCCCCATTTTTTAAGATATATTAAGCTCGTTCTTAAGAAAATGGAGAGTTCTTTCCTAGCATAGATCATTTTCGGAAGAGAGCAAATCAAAGTTTCAAAATGAGTAATTTCTTGTAAAATTAAGAAAAACGTTTAATTTTGATAATAACAAAAAATAGAATCTTTAAGTAAAAAGTTTTTACAAGTATATTTGATATAAATACTAGCTTGGTTAAAAAAATTACATTTCAATGGTAGTACTTTCTCAGGTTGTTGGAATTTCAAGGTCTCAAAATTTGTTTGCCTTCGGGATCTTTGAGGTAAATAAGCACCATTACTATGGAGCTTAGCTATCTTGTAGGATCCTTCCTAATTTGGGCCAAGCTTCCCGTCTGTCGGGTCCTTGGTATTTCCAACAACTTTCCTTAGAACGAATTCTCTAACTAAAAACTGTTTGTGTTGAACCTTTTAGTTGTATGTTTTGGCTAATTGTTTCTGATAGTCAACCACTCATATCGGTGCATTCTCTCTTCGTTCATCAGCGAGGTCAATGTCCTTAAGCTAAAACTTCATCATTATGATTGACATCATATGCTCTAGTCCGTATTGTGAGGAAACCGACATATAGCGGGATTATAACTTCGAACCCGAAAGGCAGAGCGTAAGGTGTTTCATTCGTTGCTTTCTGCGACATGATCCTATAGGCCCACAAAATATTTGGCAGATCATTGAGCAATTTGCCTTTGGCTTTTTCAAACCTCTTCTTGATCTCGTTTATGATTATTTTGTTGGTGGCTTTGATTTACCCGTTGCACTACGGGTAGCTCGATGTTGAGTTGTAGAACTCGATCTTCAATTGTCCCAACAAGTCTTTAACTTTTTTGCCCACGAACTGAGTTCCATTATTTGATACAAAGGTCTTAGGGATGCCGAATCTGGATAAAATATCTCTTTGGATGAATCTAATTACGTCTATCTCCCTAATTTGGGCTAGTGGTTCGGCCTCCAACCATTTTGTAAAGTAGTCCTTCATTGCTAACAAAATTTCTTATTCTCCGGAGCTTAGGACATGACCCCCATGATATTCATTCTCCATTGGGCAAAGGGTCATAGACTAGTGAGAGGGGTCAAGTCCCTTACTAGCTAATGAATCAAGGGAAAGAAGAGTTGGCACTTGGAACACTTGCAGATGTACACTTGAGTGTCCTTTTGCATGAATGGCCACCAGTATCCTTGAGTCAGGATCCGATGAGCCAATGATCTTCCCCCTGAGTGCAGTCCACAAATGCCTTCATAGATTTCAAATAACACATCTTCGACTAGGCTCGGGTGGATTCACAGTAGGTAGGGTCCCAAATATGATCGTTTGTACAGGTCCCCATTGGGGGAGATCCAGAACCATGCTGCCTTTATCCAAATTTTATGTGCTTCTTTCTTGTCTAGATTGACCCCAACTCGGTGTTGTCTAGGATGGATTCTTGGGTCATTTCAAGACTAAGTCGAGATCAGATCGACTGCAATGGTACGCCCTATTTTTCCTTCAAAAATTGATACCAAGCCTGTCAATGCGTCTGCGTGTGAATTTAAGTTCCTCCCCACTTGCTCAATTTTGATCACTTTAAATTCGATAATGAGGGCTTTCGCTATTGCCAAATACTTAGCCATCTTGGCTCCCCAAGTTTCAAACTTCCCTGTGACTTGGTTAACTATCAGTTTTGAGTCACTAAAAATATGGAACTTGAG
>CM018914.1:11030818-11038318 GCA_009663005.1 Actinidia chinensis | reverse complement strand
TTGTGTTAAATTTATCTTCTATGAATGGTTGTGTTAAATTTATCTTTTATGTGATTGCTTGATAGCTTGCATTCATTTAAAATTAAATTTTTCACCATTCAAATTGTTTGGACTACCAATGAAGGAGATTGAATAGCATTGAGAATATTTGGGAAGTGCTTGACAAGCTTAAAATGGTATACTCTATCCTATGCACTCATCTATCAAGAACAGCTCATGAGCATGAAGCTAGGGGAGAATAGAGTAAGGGGGAGCATTGAAACTTTAGCATATTTGAATTTTCAAAAACTAGAATGTGTCATCATCAAAAAGGGGGAGATTGTTAGCATAAAACTAAATTGATTTTGATGATTATGATTATGTAAAGTAAATGGCGTTTAATACATTCTTTGAAACTCTTTTTAATAAGAACTTAATTGAAAGTCAAACAACCTCACATCCTACACTTTGCATTACTCATCCGTCTGACTCAAAACATTGTCCCACAAATTTGTTTTGAGATTATACACGTATGCATAATTTGAAAATATCTTTTGAAGTTAATTTGAGTCATTTGGCATACTCACATGTAGGAAAATACAAACGAACTTAGAAGAGTCAATACTCATCCAAATCTCATTTCATTTTTATTTTCCTAGTACTTAATGCTGTTGCTGTCAAAAGTTCGGTAGACCGAACTTGGCAACCGAAGTTCAAGTCTCATGACCAAAATTTTTCTTAGCCACTGGTTTGATCAAGTCTCGACTGAAACATTTTTCGGTTGACCGAAGTTGGAAGAAATCCTCGACCGAAGTTTTATTTAGCCACTGGTTTGAAATAGGTCGATTGGAGTTGGAAGCAGCTTCGACCTAAAAACAAAATTCGGTTGACCGAAGTTGTCAACCGAAGGTGAATCTTTCAATTCTGACTCTCCATATCTTGATCCAATGGTCCAAATTGAATTCCAACAGAAAGGTTGACTGCATTTAATGCTCACAGACACTTTCAACGTTTTTAAAATAACACTAATCTCCCTTCTGGTTCAACGACATGTTGCAAGAGCTCCCCCTTTGTACAAACTCTGAGTATAACGATAAAAAAAAATTGCTGCTGAGATCATCAGTCAAACATTTATGATTACCATTTTTACACTTTATGATATTTGACATATATCAAAAGGTCTTGTTTATATTTTCAATAATCAAATTCAAAATTACTAAATTCTCCGTAACACTATTTTGCACATCATCACATATCTAAAAAAATGTGAGGCTCACCCTATTATGCGCAGAGTTATTAATGGGGCTATAAATACAACCCTTAGGGTTGTTGGAAGTATCATCAAGAATATTTAAGCATCCTATCTCATTGAGTTCAATCCTCCAACTATTGATCCTCCTATTGAGCTAGATTTGTGATATCAAAAAGAGATAAATCACTCTAGAGATCTTATATTATAATCATCCATCCAACTAGAGCTATTGTGAGCATTTATTGCTACAAACTGATTCATTTAAGGGAATCACTATGAGTGATTCATCATTGTAATTCAAGAGAGGGTTGTTCTCTTGAAGACAAGAGGAGCTCTAGTGCGATATCTTGTTGAAGCATTGTAAAGGTTTACAAGCTCCCGAAAGCTTATGAAAGGTAATGAAATTCTCAAGGTCTTGAAGACTGGACGTAGACAACGTTTGGCCGAATCACTATAAATCTGTTTGCATTCTCTCTTCCCTTAACCTCATTACATTACTTATTATTTATATTGAGTACATACATTTTTATTTGAGAATCATTACTTTAATTGGTCATTATTAGAGCAAACCTATTTCACCCCCTCATAATTTACCTTTTGGGTAACAAATGTTACGTTATGAAAACATACATCATATGTTGTGATGTTACTATATGATAGCTTGATATGCATTGTTAGACTCATTTCCTAATAGTTTAAGCATTGGGGACAATTGACTTATTAGGGTTTGCTCTTTATTTTTTCTTGTCGATTACATAATTATTTTTAGAAGTTTTGTAATTTAGAATATTATTTTTTCTATCACTTTTCTAGCATGGTCGGCCAAGGAGAGGTCTTGTTGGGTTCAAGTCTCTCGGTTGCATTTGTTCCCTGTTTGCATTATTGATATCTGCATCCCACAAGCAAGGTAAGGTTAAATGTGAGGGAGGCAGGAGGGTGTTAAGTAGCTTGATATACACTGTTAGGCCCGTTTTCTAGCAGCTCAAGCCTGAGGGACAATAGGTGAACTAACAGTCAGATATCAATTCTTGAAAATTAATCAGCATATCCATATTGTGTGGAATTATATCGCTCATACTAATGCCTAGATTCAAAACATGTAAGCCTCGTCGACACCCTCTACAAAAATGTGGTGCCTTTTGTCTAGTTACTGAAGATGGTGCTTTCACAAGAATTGCTAGTCCAGCATGCTGGTAATAAAATTCACTAATTGACCACTCTGATTAACGCCACTCTATGCCAGGCTATGTGTAGCATGTCTACATAAACGTGATTGCCAAAACCTAGATCCCAATTAACAAGGAGCACAAAAGACCTATTGCAGTCTTGATCACACCACGTGTGGTCAATTTAGGAAGCAATGAGATGAAACAAATTGGGCAACACGAAGCACTAATAACATCAACAAAAGGGTTCAATTAAAAAATAACATTTCATCAATACTTCACAAAAGCTAATCAAAAACTACTTTATTCAAGTCAATGCCATGTAAGACTACTAAACCCATCCATGAGTACACATATATACGTGTAGATATATATGTTGCATAAATGGTAGGTTTCAGTTTCTTTTTCTTAGCTATTGTGGAGAATAGGAAGACGAGGAAACGGTTTTGATTCACTTCGTGGGGAATCAGCCTCCAAAATTCAGAGTAATTGATCAGAAGCAGATTGATTTTCATTCACGAAGAAGTTGCTTTAAATACAAAACACTCCAACGGTCCACTACTCCACAAACTCCTACTTTCTAGGCTACTAAGACTCAACTAACAACAAATCCTATAAAAAAACTGACTCAATACTTATCTAACTCCATCGTTAACTCTAACCTATGTTGACTTGTTCAAGACTCCAATAACCCAAATAAAACAAAATGCAACAAAAATTAAACTGGACTCATCAATAAATCATGCAGTATAATTTACCTGATATTCTTGTCGAGGTAGTCGGAGACAATTGATTGCCAGTAGGGACCCATGGAGGCAGTGCCTTCGATGGTGACGATCAGCTGTTTGTCCACCAGGTGTTTGTCCACCAGGTGTTTGTCGAAATGTCTCACCGGCCCGAATTAGAGAGGGTTTCTCTCTCTCTCATGCGCAGTCTTTACCTGGATCGATCGAGTCTTCGTTTTGTTTTCTTCTTCTTCTTCCTGCTAGTTCTAACGGACAATTTTCAATCTTTGACAGTAACTGAGAGAATCGCCAATCCAGCAGGAAGTTGGAAATTACTTGAAAAATTGAAAGGTACCTGAAGAGAGACTATAGGAATTACTTGATAAATTAATAAATTTTAATATATAGTTCTATAATATTTTAGAAAATGATGCAAAATTAAGCCAGAAAATATTATCCAATGGCCTTATATGGAATCAGGTACAAGTTAAAATTTTGAATTATGTATTTTTAAATTTATTGATTTAAAAAAATTAAATAAATCGCAAATTAATTTGGTGCATTTTTTTTAAGTTGTGGCAAAAAATTTAATAGGCTTGATTAAATAAGTTTTGGAATAATATTTTATGAATTGTGTACCCAAATCACATTTTTGCCTATACATATTCTGGGTAGGAATGGTTATGGATGACAACGGTCGGGTATAGGTTGGGATCCATCACCATATTCATACCTGAAATTTTATTTCATCTCTATACACATATCCAAAACTCGACAAGTATTGAATATAGCTACCAAATTCAAACCCGAGCATGTCCAATACCCGAATCTTAAAAAAATAAATCAAATTTTAACTCTCAAAATATAAATTTAACATATTCATGTATTAAAGTCCAACCTACTTCATACAAAAACATTTCAACACATCACATATTAAAACATTCTCAATCTAGTTGATACATCAAATATTACTACAAAAAAATATCAATTCAACCAACTTTATATATCACATTATTTATCATCCTAACTCTCTTCATGCTATCTATCTATCTATCTATCTTGTAAGGTGGGGTTTAGGTATTTGGATATGAAGGTAGTCAAATCATACCTGGTCTATACCCAACTAGATATTTCATATCTCCTACCATACCCGTCTACATCGGGCAAACAATTGAATAAAATCTATCCCCAAACGTCCAGTTTGGCCGGATCCCCTTGGTTTGGGTAGAATTGTCATCCTTGACAATGGCAGGTATTTTACGACTCGTATTTTAAGACTATCATGAGCAAATCATGGTAATTTTAGATTTTAGCACGAATATAATTTTACAATAAGATGCAATCATGTGTAATCATGTGTACTCAATTATATATATTTGTATTATTTTCAAAACATTCTTTTACTAAGTAATCTTAAACACAATAATTAATTACTAAAAAAAACGTGTGTACATAAACTAATATATTTACAAAAATACAATAATTGTTAATTTAAAACTTTGTTTTATTAAAATTAATTCAAAAATATAAAAAAAATATCCAATTAAACGACTTCATTGCTCATTGCCACATAATTTGATGTTTAGAACTCTATTATATCCTTCGTAACGATGTCATCAATCATTTGCAATCACCACAAGGAGCGCAAAATTAATTGAGTGTGTTATATATATATTTGAATGCTTTTGAAAGTGTACTTTGAATTCAATGGTCATATATTGATAGTGCTAAAATTCGGAACAAAATATCGCATAACGCTATATTTGACAAGATAGCGTTATTGGAATACTTTTTCTGTCAATTATGTCAAATTCATACCTTTAATGAATTTTAATTTTCTACTAATAAAACTAATAGTTTCTTACTGGTTTCGTGTGTTTCTAAATACCACGGATTCTTAAATAGTTGTTTTCTTCCTTCTTGTTTTTTCTTAGATTACGTTTAGGTTAAGAACTTGTAACACAATTCAACAAAGGATAGGAAATTGATGAAAAAATTATAAAATTTTATTTCTTCAATTGATTGTGGTACCTTCTTCCCCTTTGTCCATTCTCTAAAAAAAAAAATCTCTCAATGATTTGAATACAATTGCTCTAATCCATTTCCATCAATCGTGTTTACAACCACAACTTCCACCATAATTAATCCACAACTTGGGTTCGGTGGGTTGGGAATAATTTTTTTTATCATTTGCAGGGTGATATTTTCTTAACCTGTATCCTAACCGGCACTCACCAAAATAGTCGTGTTAGATATTTTTCTAGTAATTTTGACTTAGCGGTTTTGGTCCGGGTTGAGTGAGTTAGAAATAAATTTTCAATTTCACATAGGTGGGAAATAGGGAGATGAGACCAGTTTATGTGGGGGAGTTAAGGTCTTGGCTAATAGAGTTGGGGGATGGGGGATGACAATGGTTTGGGATTTAGGGTTGGGGTTGGGGGTGCGACAGAGACAGAATGGAGGAGGTGCAACAAAGAAAGGAGAGAGGGATACATGGTAATAATTTATTTTGAGTGCAATAAAGTGTAGGGTAATTTTCTATACGCGTATATTGGTGGGGCGAGTCGGGTTGCGTTTAGGAGGTACAAAAAACTTTGCTCACGATTCACCTAACCTGCCAAATAAATATTTTACCCACGCAATCCACCTATCCCTTTTAACTCACGTGCTGCAATGCGAGTCGATGATGGTTGGCAAGTGTTTTGCAAATCTCTAGTTAGTATTTCTAATTCTATTGGGGATGAATTTTTTACTTTATTTTTTATCAAATGTGTTGTATTTTTTGTTGCAGTAGAAATCTGGAATGAGTAACCAACAATCAAAATTGCCCTTTAAGCTTAGTATTTGACATCGGCAATGACTTGTGTAAGGAAATAAGCGTTATCGGCCGGGGTGAGACCGCTATAAACCCCTCTGGTGTGAAGATGAGATTGAGGTGAAAAATTTAGACAGAGCACAAAAGAATTGATTTAAAGCTCTCAGAGTGAGAATGCAGTTACCCTTTATGGTGGAGGGTGAGCGACCTTTTATAGATGGAGAATGGAGAGCCGTGCGAGAAGATCACAACGTAATCATTGGGCTGCCAAATATGAAAGCTGTGTCCGAGGATTTCGGAGAAAAAGAGGAGAATGCCATTTGAAAAAAATGTACTGTGAATGTAGGAGACGTGGTGGAGATGGAGTTTTACAGAGATAGAGTTACAAGGTCATCTCACCTTCGGAGTGGATGGCGAGGTGGAGAACCAATGACGAGCTAACTGAGCCGATAAGACACTAGCGATGTGAACACTGGCGAAAGTGGAATCTTGTGTTCATGTTCTTCTCAAGGTGAAGGGCGAGATGAACCATCTCGGCCAAGATTGTTGTGAGATCTATGGGGAGATGAGGTCGTTTAGGAAGCTTGGGTGAACTCAGTGGCGACTAAGACAATTAATGGCGACATGGTCCTCTTAGGCAACATGCCCATCTCAGATCATCAATAGGTGAAAATTTTACCCCTCATCAGTTGCCCCCTACTCGAGATGATGAGGTGAAACACTTGGTATCATCGAATAGCAAATCAAGGGGTGTGGTTCGATGATATAGGCATGTAATGATTGCATGTCTTCAAGGGTAGACACGTGGATGAGCATACTAATGGCAGAAAGACATTTTGGCAAGAATGGCGGTTACGATCTCGGAACTCAAAGCGTCGTGTGATCCTGATCGTTGAAGCGAACAGATCTCACCCCTTGGCTATCCCTATAAATAAGGGGCTTCCCCCCAGCTTTGTGCTCTTATGTTGTTTTTGCTGTCGAATTGCTGCTCTTGCTTCGATGTTTATCTCAACTTTGTTACCTCGCCTTGACTCAATAAGTATTAAACGCCTGACTTGTTTTTAAATTTTGAGTCTTTAGTTTATGTCCAATAATGCCGACGTAGAAAACTTAAAAAATTCTCTACCCTCCTAGATATCTGACCACCTAGGAAAAAAATCATATATGGCAGAAGAGGTAACCCGACTTCCTTCCTCCCCTAGGGAGGACCCTCTTAATCCTAAGGGCAGCCCCTCAGTTGATGCTCTACCTCTACTTGAGAGGGAGACCAATACCATGACTCAGGACAAGCTGGATCGCCTTAGAGAGTCATGCTCTTTTCCATCCAGCATTCAGATCAGGCTTCCCGAGGTGTACGAAACCATTGTGTCTACTCGCCTGGGCGAGGTGGCCTTTTACGAGGCCGCCTTTCATGCCGATTTTCGTCTTCCTATCCATCTTACAATTAGGAGGATCTTTCATTTCTACAACATCTATCCCGCCCAGTTAGTCCCAAATGCGTGGCATAGTGTCGTCTATTCGGTGGTGCTATGGCAATTTTACAAGTTCGCCCTCTTCCTCACC
>CM018914.1:10985818-10988318 GCA_009663005.1 Actinidia chinensis | reverse complement strand
TTTTGAATGTGCTTAGAAATTTAAACAAATCGGTTTCATCTTTAGATCGTGTTTGTTGCTACATTCTAGCAACAATTTCTGTTTTTTTCTGTCTTGAAAAATTACACGTGAGTATATATTTTTTATGTTCAGATTGATACCAAAAGTTATGTAGAAGGATCTTTTGGATAATCAGTTTGTCTTAGCTTATTTAATTTGTTTTTGTCTTACAAGAGGAAGAGTAACTTTATTCTGTTTTCAAAGTTATGTCAAAATATTTGTCAGTTTCTGCTTTATTCTTATGGGCCAAAAAAATCTTTGAAAAACTAACTTTTGAGAAGCTATATTTTGATACTTTCACTTCCAGTTTCGAAGAATTACCTTTTTATTTAAGTTCAACTATAATAAACACCTTGTAAATTTCAAAAAGAAAAAATATAACTAAAAGTTGGCATGAAAATACCACGAATAGTTGTATTGGAGTCAAACCAGTAGGCCATTATTAAAATAATAACTAAAATACTAAGAAAATTCACATCACATTTTGCTTACAGGCAAAATATAGCTTTGAAAATTAAAAAAGAATATATTTTGATATAATTTAAATTATAATTTTAAACAATTATGTTTTTGTATAAACTCAACTATAACAAACTCCTTGCAAACTTTGAAAATAAATATATTGTTATAAAGTTGGGATGAAGCTACTATAAATAGTTGTAGTTGAACAAAATCGTAGACCATTACTAAAATAATAATTAAAATGCAAAGAATATTCACAGCACATTTTTTGAAATTTCCCTTTGAGTATTGATCACAATTGTCAAAGTACCTTAAAATTAATGAAATGAAAGATCATGTCAAAGGTTCTTGGTCCTTGGCTTAGAAAGAGAAAGTCAGGAGAAAGAGAGTTAATATTGTTCTCTTGTGAGAGAGAGTCTGTCCTTTTATAGTTTGTCCTTTTCTTGTGAGGACGTGCCGACTACCATATTAGGAAATAGGCGGACAACCTAATTATGCCCCTATGATGTGGCTAGTAGCTAGCTCATTGCATCATTGGAGTTTGGAACCAAGTGTGTGTGTGGTAGAGGAAACTTACTGTGTATGTTACCTTCTGCCCCTGAAACTTGGCTTTGGGCATCAGGTCTTCAACGAATTTATCTTTAGGGGTTTTGCCAATATCTTCCAAGACAACCCTCTCTTTTCCACGAGTTACACCTATTTCATAATTGACCCCAGAGGGAGTTTCGCGAAACAATTCAACCCGAGGTTTCCTAAGCTTGAGGGAAACATCTTGCAGATTATTGTGTCAAGGTGATTCCAGAGTGTCATCATTTGTTGAAAATGGCTGATATGTGACCTCAGATCTGATTTTCCATCGTACATTGTAAATTTTGGGGGTTGAACTTTTCCAGAGGTTCTACTTCTTTCTGGGTTAGTTTGGATTTTAGAGCATAGCAAAGTTCCACACCAAAATCATTTCGGCTCGATGAAATCCTTCGTCTGCCTGAGGCCATGGTTTGACTGTCGCCTTGATTTTTTGCCTCATTGTCATATGGCATAGTTTGCTTGTAATTCAAGTCACCCCGAGGTGAGGCCTCTAGCTTGAATGCCCCCACTTCGGATGAAACTTTACCTTCCCTATAGGCAAACATTTTTAGGTTGTTGTCCATCGAGACTTGTTTCATTTCTTCCATTTTTGCTTGCATGTACCTTGTGGCTGTATCCTTGTAATCTTTAATGCCGACGGGGAGAGACTAACCTAGTCTTTGCCTGGAGGGGCCCATGACTATCCTTTGAGCATTGTCATAGACGACTTCCCATAGACAACATCAATTGTGGGGTTGTAGGGATGAGAGAAAATCAAACGAAGACGATAGTGGTGGATGACAAGCGATTCACGATGGCTGGATGTTGTACGGCAGGCCTGCAAGACAGCAACAATGAGAAGGGTTGTTTGTAATTGTTTTGGAGATGGCTCTTCGAAAATCAAGTTAGTTACAGAAAGGAAGAGAAATAATCGAGCAAGAGTAAGGTTCTTGGCCCTGGCCTTAGAGCGAGAAAGTCAGGAAAGAGACATAGTCAGTATTGCTCTCTTATTATGAGAGAGGGTTTGTTCCCTTTTATAGTGCAGCTTGATGCGTGTAAGAATGCGTCGACTGTGAGTGGAAGAGGTAACTTGCCTTGTACATTACCTTCTGACCTTGTAGCTTGGCCTTGGGCATCTCCACCGGGATAAGTTCACTAGCCGAGCTCTCACGCGAAGATGCTGACTGTACTTTCTATGAAGCAACAATCTTATGACGGCACTTATCTAAGATCGGTTTAGAGTTAAGAAGGATATTTTATGTTCTCACAAAAAATAAAAATCTAAGGTCTAGTTTAAGCTAGCTAATTTAACTTAGTTTTCAATTTTTTTAATCTTTTGTTAACTTTTTTTACCATTTAATTATATTTTTACTTTTTTGGTTCCTTTTGATGAGACGGATCTGAAAAATTATAAATTTTAATCTGTTAGCTA
>CM018914.1:10933318-10938318 GCA_009663005.1 Actinidia chinensis | reverse complement strand
CTATGGCATCGAGTAAACGAAGAGTGTTGTCGCGCCGAGCCCAGTCAAGCATAGACCTTCGAGACACGCTCAATGCTAAGAAAAATCGAGAAGGTGATCTACAAGAAAAACTTAACAATCGAACAACTGCAGCACCGGTTCAAACCATACTTCTAGTCGGATCGGTGGCTCGTGCGACTGTATCAGTGTAGAAAAGACCAGTCCCAAGATACCAAACTCCATTCTCCCAAGAAATTGAGGGAATAGACCCTCTAGAGAAGTTCGTACCACCGAGGTTCATGTTGTACGATAGGAAGTCCAACCCAAGGTCCTACGTTAGCCATGCTAGGTAGATGATGGCCCTATAGAATCGCATGGATGGCTTGATGTGTCGGATATTTCCATTAAGCTTGGGGGACCTTAGATTGAAGTGGTTAGACAACTGCCCGCGGGGTCAATCGAGAACTTTCACCAACTAACCAAGTCATTCGTGGCGCGATTCGTGATAAATACAAAGATGCCGAAAGGCGTTGGCTCTCTTTTGACGCTTAGAAGAACTGTGGATGCATACATCGATGATATAGTGATTAAGATCAAAGAAGAACCAGACCACATCAGGGATCTAATCGAGGTGTTCATAATACTTAGAAGACACAAGCTAAAACTGAACGCAACGAAGTGCGCCTTCAAGGTGAGCTCAGGGAAATTCTTAGGGCACTTGGTGATAAGACGAGGGATCGAGGCAAATCCAGAACAAATTACAGCGATCAACAATCTCGTCAATCCAAGAAATAAGAAGGAGGTTCAGAAACTAACAGGGATGGCAGCAACACTGAATAAATTCATTAGAAAGTCCTCAGTTAAATGCTGTCTATTTTTTAAACTCCTTTGCAAAAACACAAAATATTTATGGAATGAGGAGTGCAAGCTCACACTCTAACAGTTTAAGAAATACTTAACTAACCCACCGCTTATTTCCACTCCAGATGAGGGAGAGTTGCTCTACGTTTACCTCACTGTCTCTGAGTATGTCGTTAGCTCGATATTGTTAAGGTGGGAAATAGAGAGTAATGCCTGATCTACTTTTTTAGCAAGATGTTAACAGATTTCCAAATAAGGTACTTGCCGCTGGAGAAGCTCATTCTAGCCTTGGTCTTAACTTCGCAGAAACTCATGTACTACTTTCAAGTACACCCCATCGTTGTGTATACTAAGTTTCTACTCAAAAACATTTTACCAAAGACATATTTATCTGGCCGACTTTCCAAATTGGTTGTCGAGCTTTGACAATCAGATATAAAATTCCTACCGAGGGCAGCAATAAAAGGACAAGTCTTGGCCAATTTTGTGGTAAAGTTTTCGCCCGAGCTGTGAGTTCAGAGAAAACTTGCCTTGCCCTCTACACACAGAGAAGGGGAGAGCTCACAGGCAGGATCTTCCGAAAGTCAATCAATCCTCAGGGTTCCCGAGGTTGTTTGAGAACCAACCCAGGATGCAGAAATGATGGTCGTTGGTGAGATATATGGGGATCCATGGTTGTTATAGAACCATCCCAAATCGATCCCACCTCGGCTTGGAAAAAGTTTGTTGATGTAGCGAGAAATAGGTTGGGAGAAAGAGCAGGAGTAATACTAAAAAGCCTAAAAAAAGCAAATTTGGAACATTTTCTTAGATTGAATTTTCCTGCAACAAACAATAAAGCCAATTATGAAGCCTTCATTGTGGGACTTTGATCTTACAGCAAGCTAAAGGTTCCCAAGCTCCACATATTTAGTGACTCAAAACTGTTGTTCAACCAAGTCACAAGAAAATTTGAAGCTTGTGGGGCCAAGATGGCTAAGTATTTGGTGGTGGCACATAACCTCCTTAAAGAATTTAAGGCAATGAAAATTGAACAAGTAGGGAGGGACTCAAATTCCCATGCAGATGTATTAGCGAGCTTGGCGTCAGTTTTTAAAGAAGAAATAGGTCGAACCATTATAGTCAAACCATTATAGAGAAAGAACCAAATGAGCTAAACAACAGTCTGAGCCCTTTTCATAATCAGCTTGCCTTTGAATCCCTCTGAATTTTCCTCAACAAGCTCCACCACGTCTTGTGGGAGCATGATATCATTCCCCAAGGCCAGAAAGGTCTCGTGATCCTTGGAGGTGTTTTCTCTCCCAAGCTCGACAATAGCAAATTTTGGAGCCCAGAGCTCAAGAGTACTAGAGATCCGTAAGGGGCCAAACGAGTTGCCAATACCCCTCCCTTTCTTTTGGAGGGAAGGACCATTACATGTTGTTTTCCTTTCCTCTTGCCGGCCAGCTGAGATGATTAGACGATCGATTGAACCTCCAAACGGGATCAGGGGTCTATTTTGCGAGCTCGTCCCCTACAGCCTTCTTCTTTTCCAGAACTCTTTGCTTGGGAGCCATGTTATCTTCCTCCTCCGAGCTATAACCCAAATTACTGCCTTGGTTGAATAAGTGTTCGATTAGGTGTTCGGTTGTAGGTCCAACTTTTGGAAAGTCAAGATTGTCAGAAGCTTCTGAACTTGAGCTTGGCATGAATATTGGCTCGAGAGCCGGAACTTGGGTTAGAGAGCGGGAACTTGGTTAACTTCTTCTCCGTCCACGACCTCAACGTCCTCGTCTTCTTCCTCTTCCCAGCAACTCCCAGGTCCACATCCTAGCTGCTAGATGACTATGAAGAATTTGAGTCGCTAGAACTAGTTCTCTTTTTTTAGCCTCCTGCTCAAGTCTTCTAAGCTCAACGACAGTATGTTCGATCAAGATGCTGACTTCGGTTGAAAGTGAACTCCTTCGTTTCGGAGCTCGTTTGTAGATGCGGAGAGGAGGAAGTCTAGGTTATGCCCGATGGTCACCTTAATGTGGGATGGTGTGGCGGTAGATCGGGATGTAACTGAAAAGATCAACAACTTTATGAGTCTGCCCGCAGTTGTTCACCACTGTGATTGCAGTAGCACAACGCTTGAATCTCCTCTAATAATGGGCATTGAATCCTGTGAATAATCAGACTGAGAATAAAAAGAAATTAGATCGCTATGCAATAGCATAATTGCAAGATTCATGCAGAAAACAAAGGTAAAAGGAAACAAAAACAGATAAACTCTTACCAATAAGGATGTAGCCTTTGTATCTCGAGAATAAAAAATGAGCAAATTCATCAACCTGGAATTCCCATTGGCTAGAGACCCAAACAAAGTCGTTCAGGTACGAATCCTTGTTTGGGGAATCAGTAACCAACCTCGTTTGAGCCTAATTAGGCTTCCAAACACGAAGGTAATGGTTACCCTCGTACATGTGGGTCTCAGGATTTCTCCTAGGCCGGACTATGCTATATATATGAAGTAAATCTTCGGTAAAGAATTCTTTATCTTCTCTTGTCATTAGAGTGCCCATTACCAGCACTATTCGAACAAAATTTATCGATACTTGCATGAAAGTAAGGCGGCACAAGGCCATAACCTTTCTCAGCAATTAACTTAAAGGGAACCCAAGTCCGGCTTGATGAATGAGCCAAGTTCGGACAGGTATACGATTACCTTACCCCTCTACCCAATCAGCATCATCATTATGGCCTGGTCTTTCTATCAGGACATCATTAGAAATGCGGTGGTCGGCATGAAACCGAGACATTCCTTTTGTCATAAACCAATAATTGTAGTCGCCCATCAATGGCGGACAAGCAACCACAAGCCTCCTTTGAATGAAAACAAATGCGCAAATTGCACATTCAATAGCAGACAGGCATAGTAGGAAGCCTAAAAACTATAAAAACTTAGAAAATGAAAAAGAAAATCTATATATGCATAAACAAAAGAAGGTAGTAGAACTGGTCCGTCAGAACTGAAATGGGAATCAGAGAGAAAGTCAGAACGGAGTTTCTGGTGTCGGGAATGGAAGCCGGTGGCAAGACGAGAAACGATAAAAGGATCGTGTCTCTCTCTCTCTAGAAGCTCTCAGAAACACAGTATGAATAGTGGAATATAATACAAACAGTTATATATATAGGAGTTGAAGAGGCGTGAAACCCACTAAACGCGCGCTTAGGACCACATTACTTCACGGGCTAACCAGTTTAACGCATCTTTAGGGCGCATAATTTCGCGGGCTAATCGTCACACCCAAACCAATGAGAAGGGAACACGTGGAAGCACCCACATCGCGCATCCGATCCAAACAAACCCCAGGGGTAGGTAGAAGAGCCTTGGCATCAACCAATCTAATTTTAAGACGTGGTGCCGATTTCCAGGGAGCTCTGAATTCTATCCCATGAGATTTGCTAAGTATGCTGCGCAAAATCCTAAGGAAGGGTTAGCCGAGCTCAAGGGAGCTTCGAATTCTGTCCCGCAGGGATTTACCACACTTAGCAAAATTTTTAGAGAAAAGTTAGCCGAGCTCTATCCGAGCCCCGAATTTTGTCCTACGAAGATTTTCCACACTTAGCAGAAATTGTTTAGGGAGAATTAACCGAGCTTAACCCGGGTTCTGAACTTTTTCCTGCGAGATTTTCTAAGTATGTTGGGCAAAATGATAAGGATGTGTTAACTGAGCTCAGGGGAGCTACGAACCATGTCCCGCAAGATTGCTACACTTTGCAAATTTTTTTAAGGAAAGTTAGCCTAGTTTAATCCGAGCTCTGAACTCCATCCCGTGAGATTTGCCAAGTATGCTGGGCAAAGTGGTAAGGATGAGTTAGCTGAGCTCAAGGGAGTTCCAAACTTTGTCTCGCAAGTATACCCAAATTTACGGCAAAAGACTGATTTTGAAAGAGCCAATTGAATTCAACGATTACTTAAGTACACTTTGCAAAGATTTTTACGGGAGATTTAGTCGAACTCATCTTAAGTCTGAACTCTAGTAAATCTTGCCTAAGTGTACTTGGGGCATATACAAAAGAGAAAGCTGGGCAGTAAAAAAGAAATTGCAAACGAGGTTTAAGCAGAAAAATTCATTCATTACAAAAAATAATTCAAGTACAAGATTGTTCGAGACTAGAATTAAGTCATTATAGAA
>CM018914.1:10898318-10903318 GCA_009663005.1 Actinidia chinensis | reverse complement strand
GTGAGTCAATCCTCCCCTCCCGTAGCACCACTTGTTGAGAGAGAGAAAGAAGAGGTTGGAGTGGGAGGATATTTAAGTTTGTGTGACATAATATAGGGGTATTTAAGTAATTATGTCCCCACAACTACGAGACCAAGTCTGACAAGGAGGGGCAGTATAATTTCTCCAACTTTAGAGAGAATCTGTATTAAAGGCAAACCTCAAGGAGGTTAGTGTAATTTGCCCTTTGATTTTTCATGTTTCCCTTTTAAATGTTCTGGATAAAGAAAGGATCGCATTAAAGAGAAAGGCATTACAATTTGGAGCAATCTCTTCCCCTCCATTTTTTTCTTTCTATCTGTGAAAAACAAAATTTTATTAACTCAAATGGTCACCATGTACATTGAGTTAAAAGGGCACCTACCAATGGCATCATTGCAAAATAAGTTAGGTTTAGATATACGCTTTGGGTGGGCACCGGTCAAGTGGATTGCTGGCCCAGTTCACCCAAAGTAGCCCACGTTTTTAAAAGTCTGGGATTACTATTTCGGTTCCTTGATGTTTCAAAGCCCGACCATTTATATATTGGATTGGGCTTAAAATTTATTTTGTAGCTTAATTCGGCCAGAATATCTATTATAATAGTTATTTTACAATATTCATATACAATTATTTAAATAATTTAAAAGAAAAAGGTGGAGAAGAAAAAGAAAAAGTGATACTATAGAATAATAGTATATGTTTGGACTATTTGACAATCTAGAAATATTTTTCTTAGGTATTATAAAACACTAATGGTGTCCTCAATTTTAAAGAGAATTAGAAAAAATAAAATGTAAATGCTTGAATGTAATTAACATTTAGAGGCCCAACAAATGGATTTAATGGACGGACTTGAAAATTTAAAAAAGTTTTAAGGGCTAGACTTGAGAATTTGGATCAGTCTTGAATAGCATAAATCCTCTTAATATATATAAAGGTCCTGTTTGGGTTAGAGGGTGTCAAACGTGACAGCCGTTGCGTGCCGTGCCAACTTTTCTTCCGTGCAACCGTGCTTCGTGCCGTGCCGTGTGGGCCCATTTACTTAACGTGCCTTGTCGTGTCGTGACTTAATCGTGCCGTGCCATTTTAATCGTGCAGTGTCAGTGCTATTTTTTTTATTAGTGCCAGGCCGGCCGTCCATTTTATAACCGTGTCGTGCCGTGTGGCCCATTTTACTTAATCGTGCTGATGTCGTGCCGGCCCGCTTACTTAATTATGCCGTGTCGTGCCGGCCCGCTAACTTAGTCGGGTGACTCGTGTCATGCCGTGCCGTGCCGGACGGTCTAATTAATCGTGTCGATGCCATATCCGTTGTTTAATCGTGTCGTTGTCAGTCGGCTTAAAATTTCGCAACTAAAATACATTTATAAGGAGTGAATGACAACAAAATCGTTATTAACTTCCATTGAGAATATAATAATCCTATGTTTAGAATCTAGCACAATCTTAATTAATAATATCACAAACCAATTATAAAATGTGAAAAAGTGTAGTTCGCGGGGTATGCCACCCACCTCGTATATTTAACAGCTAAAAAAAATAAAAATGAAAAAAAGTGCAGTTCCGAGGGTTATGCCACCACATCGTTATAGTCAACAAGTAGATGAAGGGCTTTCAATATTCGATAGATTTCAAATTCGGAGAGAGTGGAATAAAAACAAGTGAATGGTCATAATATATTGTGATTGTGTGGTCTAGCGCATATATAATCAAATTTTTATACTTATTATGTGAATTATAAAAAGTCAATTTTGATCTATCCAAATTAAAAATTTTTTTATTTTTTATTTTTATTATTGAAAAATATTTTGATGTTTCTATTTTAAATAAAATAAGTTTGATTTTTTAAAAATTTTATTTTTTGTATTATATGGCCTAATATGGGCCATAAGTCAAAAAATTTTAAAATTTATAGTTTTGTTTTCAAAATTTAATTTTTATTTTTTATTTATTTTTTATTTTTGTTATTCATAATTTTATTTTAAATAGTTCTCAGTTTTTATTATTATGGCATTTGAAAAGTCAATTTATTTAATAAAAATATATTTTTTTATTATTGCTTATTTACAGCAAGGACCCAAGAATTAAGTCAAAAATTTATTATTTTACTTTTCTTTATTTCTTAAATTTTTTTAAAAAAAAAATTACTTGTGCAAGTCATTGATTTAATTAAATTTTATTTTAATTTATTAATAATAATCATTTTTATCATTCCGGTCCGGGTCAGGCCTTATGTGCCGTACCCATGCTGCCCTTGACACATTGTGCCATGTCTGTGCCGGTGCTTGGATTGGTAAGTCTGTGTCGTGACGTGCCGTGGCCGTGCCGTGGCAAAACAAAAATCAAAACTATCGGGTCATGTCGTGCCGGGCCGGGCTTTGACCGTGCAGTGCATGCCGTTGCCGTGTGAGGCCAACTATAGTGCCGGTGCAGTGCCGTCTCGGCCATTTTGTGCATCGTGCCCGTGTCCGTACAGTTCAGACCGTGCCGGGCCGTGCCGTGCCCAAACTTTTACCGTGCCCAAAGCGTGCTCGTGCCTGTTTTTAGTGCGTGCACGTGCCGTGCCGTGCCGGCAAGGCCGCTTGACCACCTCTAGTTTGGGGTTAAGAAAAAAACAAAAAACAAAAATTCATTTTGATTTTTTTTGATTAAATCAGATTAAAAGTCACAAAAAATAAACTCTATATACTAGGGATGGTCAACGGGGCGGGTGGGCGGGTTCGGCCTCCCCACCCCGCCCCGTTAAATAAACGGGTTGGCCTTCCTCCCCACCCCAGCCGCGTTTACAAAAACCCGCCCCCGCCCGTTTAATTATTTTGTAATTATATTAATATTTTATTATAATATGGTGTATATATATATATGGATAAAAGGATATTACGGTATATTTTTAAAAAAATATGATAATTTTATTTTTTTATATATAATCGGGGCGGGTTCGGGGTGGAGGAGGCTAAAGCCCGTCCCCGCCCCGATATTACGGGTTTTAATTTTTCCCCAACCCGCCCTAAACGGGGGCCAGGGCCCGGCGGTGGTATTTGGATCGGGATTTTTCGGGTCAAATTGACATCCTATTAATACTCCATAAGCTCACTCCAAATCAATTTACCTCAAACACACCCAAAACAACCAAAAGTTTTTAGCAAAAAGCCTATCCAAACAAGACCATAGTATTACCCACAGCCCAAACCTGACCTGACCCAAAGAATGCCCACCCTTAGATATAAAAGATGAACGATGCAGATTGTCGAAGACCCACTAGACAAGACAGAAACTGGAAACTGGACTCACGTGAGTATCTGTACAAGTCCCTGTTAATTGGAATTGGAATTGCATGTATGTAGGACAAGTACAATGCATTAGTGAGTGAAGAGCTTCCCTTTCACGATCCAAAGTTTTTTTTCTCCCCCCAAAAAAGCTTCGTCTTTGGCTGAAGCTTCATAGTTGGTGCAATCCCAATATATTTTTGGATCTGATTCATGTCAAGTAGTTCAAGGTGTTCATGGCAGCTTAAGCAGCTAAAATTGCTGCATACACTGGACAAATATATTATTTTGTAACCTCTTTGATCTTTGAAGGTTCTATGGAGTATGAATTTGTGGATTCGCACGGGTGTAAAACTAGCATTAGCAATTGATGAGGGGTGAAGTTCCGCATACTTAAATTAGCTTGAGATGATCCCACCCGAGGCAACCATGTCACCATGGAGAAGCATGAGATCGCTACGTCACCATTATTTCATGATCGCCACTCAACATGCCAAGCTGCCTTACTTCATCCGTGTATTCCTCTCAGCCTCCCAAATCCCCAACACTCATTGCTCGGTAATTTAAATCACAAACATTTCCAGACCAAGATAAACATGATTAACTTCATCTCCACCACAGCCTCCTATAGTCACGTCACTTCTTCCACGTGGCAATCTCCACCCATTACGCCGCTTTCATCGGCCATGGCTTTCTTATTTGGGTGCCCGACGATTACGTTGCAATCCTTTCACACGACTGTGAAATCTCCATCTATAAAAAGCCGCTAACTAGTCTCCAGAAGGGGAGATAACTGCTTTCTCTCTGATTTTTGAATACGATCTCTCCTTCGTACCTTCTGGTAAATCCACCTAGATCTCATCTCCACACTGGAGGGATTTTAAACGGCTTAACCTAGCCAGTAACGTTTTTCCTGTGCAGGTGATTCAAGTCAATACCGAGGTTAACGTCGTGCAATTCTGACTGTTAGTTGCTCTTACCAAATTTCTACCACAACAGTTTGGCACCGTGGAACTATTGTTCTCAAAACTCTATACACTTGCGTAGTCGCCTATTGCCTAGAAAAGTGCCAACAGCCTTTTGAATAACAAAGCACCCCCAATGGCTGGTACTAGTTAAGCTCCCATTCTTGAAGGTATTCATTGTGAGATGCATGGCATTGCGGGACAAATTAGGATCATGAATGAACTAAATGCACAATTGGTGCAACACCTCGCCATGAATAATCCAGCTCCTGTCATCGCGCCAATTCCCGAAGATGCTAAACCGATCTCACCATTTTCACCGATCGGGGCGACTGTGATTCGCAGAATCATCAAAGTGCCAGTCAGGGATGCTCTGCAAGGGGTCGTTGTCGCTAGTTCCCAAGTCCTCACTCTAGACGTGAAAGACAAAGGAAGGCTCTGAATATCCGAGTCTTGATCCTCTAGCGAGACCCAAGATACGATGGGCGAGGATATTCATGGATGAGGAAGATCACTTCTCCTGGATAACTATCTTCACAAACATCGTGGTGTATCGACTAAACAAAATTTTAAAAACCTGGATGCCCAGATCGATGTTGTCAATACCGAGGCAAATGCTCCTATCACCGTGGATACTTTGATAAAGCAAATAGAACTTTCATTCACAGAAAGAGTAATGAGAGTTAGTCTTATCCAGATTCAAGTTGCCATCTCAGCTGGGAGTGTACGAAGGCAAAACGGATCCTAC
>CM018914.1:10850818-10858318 GCA_009663005.1 Actinidia chinensis | reverse complement strand
GGACGACTGATGTTAGGGGGTCAAGGCGATCACCTCGACTTATCACCTAAAGATGAAATTCCCCACTTCAACAAGAATAGGCGAGCTAAAGGGCGACCAAAAGATGGCCAGACAATGTTTTATTTAGCTATGAAGACCAATTTCTCTTCTAAAACACGCAGCCAATAGCAATTATAGATCGCCGACATCGAAATGGAAGAGTTAAGGGACGAGGTGGAACAGATTACCTTAATGGATCCTAGAGAAACAGAAAATACTAAGCCCTTGAAAGAAGTTGATCCAATCTCCATTCACCTAGACTATTCGGATCGCCATGTTATGATTGGACACCAAACTTACAGATGATCTACGATCCGCCTTGGTAAACATTTTGAAAAAGAATTATGATATAATCGCTTGGTCTCAGGGCGACATTCCAGGCATTGATCTGCAGGTCGCCGTTCACAAATTATTCACCAATCCTAAGCATTCCCCAGTTCGCCAGAAAAGAAGAAAGTTCGCCCATGAATGATAGAAAGTCATAGAAGAAGAAGTGACCAAACTCATCAAAATCGATGTCGTCAGAGAAGTCCATTATCCAGAATAGCTCGCCAACGTTGTGGTCGCCCCTAAGAAAAGGGGAAAGTGGAGAGTATGTGTCAACTTCACCAACCTCAACAAAGCTTGCCCAAAGGACAGTTTTCTGTTGCCAAAGATCGACATAATAATTGACGCTACATCCAAACACGAGCTCTTGAGTTTTATGGACTCCTTCTCCGAATGTCACCAGATCAAAATGCATCCGCCCGATGTGAAAAAAACTTCATTTATCACAAAGAGAGGATTATATTGTTACAAGGTTATGCCATTTGGTTTAAAAAATATTGGGGCGATATACCAAAGATTGGTGAACAAAATGTTCAAGAATTTGATTAGAAGGACCATGGAGGCTTATATTGATGACATGTTCGTCAAAAGTATCAAGGCGGCTAATCACATTGCGCACCTGCAAGAAGCTTTTGGCGTACTATGAAAGCACGGGATGATGTTGAATCCTTCCAAATGCATCTTTGGGGTATCCTCTGAGAAGTTTCTGAAATTCTTAGTGACCAAGCGTGGGATCGAAGCAAACTCGGATCAAATACTAGCCCTTCTTGCAATGAGCTCGCTCAGAAATGTTCATGAGGTGCAGCAATTGATCGGTAGAATTGTTGCCCTTAACAGATTTGTTTCCAAGTCGGCTGACAAATGCTTACCTTTCTTCAAGATCTTGAGGAAAAATAAGAGTTTTCAGTGGATAGATGAGACCGAGGAAGCGTTCTGACAACTAAAAGATTACCTCGGATTGCCACCTCTACTCACGATTCCTACCACGAGCAAAGAATTTCTGATGTATTTATCCATCTCGCCAATCGCGGTCAGTGTAGTCCTAATCCGAGAAGAAGACAAAGTCCAAAAATCGATCTACTATGTCAACAAAGTCTTGGTGGGAGCTGAATCTAGATATCTGAAAATAGAAAAGCTCACCTATGCCCTCTGATCACCACCAGAAAACTTTGTCATTATTTCCAAGCACATGCTATAGCTGTACTGATAGATCAACCTTTAAAGCAGATCTTGCAGCGACCTAAAACCACGGGAAGACTCCTAAAGTGGTCCATTGAGTATGTGAATTCAACATCAAATATAGACCAAGAATGGCAATAAAGGCTCAGGCCTTGGCTGATTTTGTGGCTGAATTCACGCATAAAACTTCCCTAGAAATAAATGTTACTCTCCCTAAAGAAGCTCCCACAGAACAAAACTTAGACGAGGACCTAGCCAGATGAAAACTGTTCGTAGATGGATTATCAAATCAGCACGGTTGTGGCGCAGGGTTAGTTCTCCAAACTCCATCTAGTGAACAAAGGGAGTATGCTATTCGGTTAGGGTTTAGACCACAAACAATGAAACTAAGTATGAAACTCTTCTCACCAGACTAAGGGTCGCAACAAAACTAGGAATAGATTCCTTAGAAGCCTTCAGTGATTCCCAATTAGTGGTCAACCAAGTCCAAGGGGATTACCTCGTTAAAGATACAAGGATGGTGGCTTACTTGGGTGAGGTAAAAAACATATCTAGGAAGATAAAAGATTTCAGAATCCACCAAATTCCCAAAGAGGCGAACAATAAGGCTGATGCTCTAGCTAATCTCGCCTCAGCCTTTGATTTCATCTTAGACAAGAGTATACCTCTAGAGGTCTTATCCAACCCAAGCATTGAGGTCGTTAAATCAATCTGCCAAGCAAATACGAGCCCGACATGGATGGACGACATTATTGCATATCTCCAAATTGATACGCTACCATCAGACAAATTCCAAACTCGCCAAATCTAATATAGATCAGCCAAGTTTTGCATTCTTCATGGAATCTTGTACAAAAGATCCTTTTTAGGGCCCCTTTAGAGATGTCCCCAGCCTGACAAAGCCGAGTATGTGATGAGGGAAATTCATGAAGGAATCTGCGAAAATCATTCAAGGGCGAGATCACTCATAAGAAAAGCAATTGGTCAGGGTTATTTCTGGACAAAAATGGAACACGATGCGGTAGAGTACACAAAAAAGTGCGATAAATGCCAAAGATTCACTACAATTAGTCATCTCCCCACACTGAGATAGTACTAATAACCACTCCTTGGCTCTTGGCCCAGTGGGGCATAGACATACTCGGACCTCTGCCCTAAGCTCCCCTATAAAGAAAGTTCTTGATTGTCTCCATAGACTATTTTACCAAGTGGATAGAAGCTTAACCTCTCGCCAAAATAATCGAGAAAAACACCAGTGATTTCATATGGAAGCATATCGTTTGCAGTTTTGGAATTCCCAAGGTTATCATCTTAGATATTGCACGATAATTCGACAACGACAAGTTCAAACTATTCTGTTTGGACCTCGCCATCTCTTATCATTTCTCCTCGCCTAGTCATCCCTAGGAAAATGGACAAATAGAAGTCACCAACAGAACAATCCTGAGGAACTTGAAGACGAGATTAGAAAAGTTGAAAAATGAATGGGCAAAAGATCTACTGAGCATACTCTAGGTGTACCATACGACGAGCAGGATTCCTACAGGCGAGACGCCATTCTCCATGGTCTACGGAACATAAGCGGTTATACTAGTGGAAATAGGAATGTCGAGTTTCAGAACCTTAAATTTCGGCAAGGAGAACAATGAGATTGAGCCGAGGCTTAACCTTGACCTCCTCGATGAAAGGAGGGAGCGAGCGGAGGTACACCAAGCATCTTACAAACATTAGGTCGGCAAAACTATAACCAAAGAGTGAAGCATAGATCCTTCCTGCCTGACAATTTAGTCCTAAGGAGGGTCACCTTATCCACTAAGGAGTCGAATGTCAGAAAGCTCGGACCAACATGGGAAGGCCCTTACAAAGTCGTCAAAATATCTAGGCCAGGGACTTACTGGTTGGAAGACATGGGGGGAAGGCACTCCCGCACCCCTAGAACACCGAGCATTTGAAGAAATATTATCAGTAATGCGTTGGGTCACCACAAAGATAAGATCCCTACCAACTTTACATCGCCATTATTATGATTACCAAAAGCTCCATTTGTATTATGATTGTGTTATCATAATAATAAAATTTTCCAAAGTTCGAGTTTATTGCCATTATTTGCCAGTGGTTCTGATCTCCATTAAGGATGTCACCATAATCAAGATACGCCCATTCATTACAATATAATAAGGCATTTTGATCGCCATTAAGAATGTTGCCATAATCAAGATACGCCCATTCATTACAATATGATAAAAGCGTTTTGATCTCCATTAAGGATGCTGCCATAATCAATATATGCCAATTCATTACAATATGATAATGTATCTTGATCGCCATTGAGGGAGGCATCTTGATCGCCAAACTAAGTAATTATGATAAGTCATCTTGATCGCCATTGAGGGAGACATCTCGATCGCCAAACTAAGTAATTATGATCGCCAAAGTTATTGAGACAAGTCTCAAATTTGCCTGACAAAATTAACTTAATATATCCGCTTAACAGTTTTTATTCTGATTTACATCGTCATTTAGTCAAAAGCTTGACAGCTAGTTGGGTTTGATTATTAAGTTCTCCCAAACTTATAAGTTTGCCTTGCCAGTATTTTGAAAAATCGTGATCGCCATTATCGAAAGTGCCCAATTTTGCAAGTACGTTTGATTGCCATTCACCATTCACCCACTTAACTAATCATTTCACCTTATCAGCTGTTAAATTTGCAATTGACTATAATATGACTATGAATTACGAAAGTGATGAAGCGAGGAACGAAGTTTTTCATTCAAATATAAAGAGTACAACAACAAAAAAAAAGAATATACAAATGCTTAGGAAGGAAGGGGTTGGCGTCGCCCTTGTTCTTTTCTCTATCTCCTCTTTCTGTGGCCTCATCCTCCTCAGCCAGCAGATCCAAGTCCAGCCCATGTCCTCCAAATTGATGTTGAGGCCGGGGTGATGGCGACAAAGCTACAATTTACAAAAATCAAATCCTTCACCAAAATACTTGGAGGCAACATTTTTGATTGCCCTAAGAAATCTGATGAGGATTTGAATTCTTCTACTACGGAGGACCGAGCTTTATCTACGGCTTCCCTGAGCTCCACCACCAACAAGCCCGATCGTTCAAACTTGTCAATGAGGGAAACATGGTCAACCCTCATCTTGGCAAGCTCGTCTATGGCCTATTGCTCCCGAGCTCGGGCCTCAGCCAGTTGCTGCTCCAGATCGCCAGAAAGCTTTTAGAGGTGAGAAACTTCACTTTCCATTAAAGTTGCTTGCGTTTCTTGGAGGGATGCTTGTTCCCCTGCCTCCCTACTCCTAATAGCCAGGGAGGATCTGAGCATAAACACCTGTTACAAGAAATTTTTTTAGACAAACCTAAACGACAAAAAAATCTTAAGTATAAGTTAGATGAAGAACCGAGGTGATACCTGGCCGAGAACATGGAAATATTTGGTGGCCATCTGATCCAAGGATAGCTGCCCCACCTTTTCTTAGTCTGCGGGGGGAATCACTCCCTGCAAAATCTTCTCGGCTATAGAAGGGCTGTCGAGAATGGAAGTTGTAGGTTTGAGGACAATACCTAGAGATGGCGAGCTGCCCTCCCCGGGCTTTAAAGATGTGGCCTTCGGACTTGCATCAACCGGCCTGGTCATCTTCTTTCTTGCCTCGGGTACGGGTGCAGCCTCCTTTCCTTTGGGGCTATCCATTGCTTTGCCCTTCTTGCTGGGCGAGCTGGGGTGATCGTCTATTGGCCGCTTCTCGCCAAGGACCACCCCTTTGGTAGGAGTAGGGCCCATCGAGGAACCTCTGTTCTTCAATTTTTCAACCTTCTCGCCGAGCTTTTTGAGGCTAATCCTCTTCGACATGGCTACAAAATAATACACATATTAAGTGCAAAAAAGCAAACACTTAGAATAGACAAGAGGTAGTACCATCCGATTCAAGCTCGGGGGGTAGCCCTGAATCCGAATAAGATTTTGATGTTGAATCTGAGCCTGAGCTCAGAGCATTCAGAAAGGGATCTAAAATACGATCGTGAACTTTTCCCCCTGACCACCTCAACAGGGTTAAGTCGGGGACATGAGGGAAAACCTCCTTAGTCCCGTCCTAATGACTCCTAGGAATTCTACTGATTCATCTCGGGAGTGGTTGTCTCGCTGAATGTGTTCATCATGGGAAGGGTGAGACTCACCTATGTCACTCAACAAACTTGATGCTCCATCTTTGGGGCGTACCTCGCCCACAGTCCCAGACGCCATGGACCCAGGAGAAACAAAGACGTGGCGAAATGATTTGAGATCAAGGAGCACGGGAACAGAGAAACATCCTTGACTCTCTACCGAGCTAAAAATCTGGTCAATGATTTTGTGCTTGTCTCATACAGCCTGGGCGGGTTATTGCAGTGTTTATCTAAAAAACATACGAAATAGAATGTTAACTCTTTGAATATTTATTAAAAGCAAAAATGATAATAAACGTTAAGACTGACCTAGAACGGCCCATGTTCTCGGAACCCTTGGAACACCTTCCCAAGATGAACCTTCAGGAAGCTCCTACTCGTCGCCTGAAACGAAGAAGAACTTGCTCTTCCACCCCTTGACATTGCTGGGGTACCCCCCGAGCAAAGTCTTTTTGTACCTCACCTTGAAGTACATCCAGACTTGATCCGATTTAGGATTATTGTTAAACAGGTTCCTAAACTTGTAGAGAGAGAGAGGGTATATCTATATACTCGCCACAACGCCATAGAGCAAACGATGCTTCACCACGCGTTGGGGATGAGTTGGGCGGGGCAGATATTATAAAACTGTAAAATTAACCTAATGGTAGGGTGAATGGGGAACCGAGGCCCGCGAGAAATGCGGCCTTGTAAAAGGCTACCTCACCCGTACGAGCTGAAACTATGATCTCTCCCTTTTTGGGGAGCCTAATCTGCACACCAAGGGGGGGGGAAAGGAATATGACTTCCTAAAAAGGTCCATCTCCTCTTGGGTTATGATATTGTTTTTCTCCTCTACTAAGGGGTGAATGGCAACCAGAGGGTCAACCTCTGGGATCGAGGAACCTTACATAGGTGATTCAGGAGATTGATTCACCTCGTCAGTCATATAGGATGATCATTCTCCTAAATGATCGGATATCTAAGAGGGTAGTGAATCTAAATCGTCCGAGTTAATTACGTCGGTCCTACGGGACATAAACTACAAGAACAAAAATGAAAGCTAAGGTGAATGAGGATACTTACTGAGCTAAAAAGCAAAGAGGCGATCACGAATAGGGCAAGAAGGAAATTGGAGCAAGAGCAGTAGTTTGGTATCACAAGCGATAAGGTACAAATGAATGGGTAGGCCCCCTATATATAGGAGAAACCAAGGGCTGAAATGCATCCAATCCAATGCCCAAGAGTGTGCGATGGTTCAGAACTAGAGATCACCACCGTCTTTCCCACCAAAAGGTATCATTAATGCTCCATCTTTTCTGTGTAAAATATCATTAAAGTGCCGCCATCCTGCCCACGCATTTATTTTGACATTTAATGCTTTCTCCACGTGTCCATTCGCAGAAACACTTCATTATTACATGACCACGTCACTTCCAGGCAATTTCTCACTAATTACTCGTAAATCCCTTATTTTATATCGGCATTTCAAGTAGGAGGTTACTAATGTGGGAAAATATTTGCCTATTTATATTCCAAGTCAAGCACGTCGCCTGAATGACCACATTGCCAGTCTTCTAATGTATTCCTAGTTGCTCATTGTATTATCACTAGTGGATCGCCTCATCTGTATAAATATGAACGTTTCTTCAGCTCACCATTTAGGCGTGGTCGTCCACATCGCCATATCAGATACCGTCTCCATAGAAGTTCTATCTCCACAAGGAGTCTGTCCTAGAATCTCTCTCCATCACGCATCCACCAAATCAGAGTTTATCTCTGAAGATCTCGCATCCACAGGGAA
>CM018914.1:10685818-10688318 GCA_009663005.1 Actinidia chinensis | reverse complement strand
AAATTAAAAACCAAACTGACTACAGCACCAGTATTGACAATTCCTTTTAGGAAAGGAGATTTCGTGGTATATAGCGATACTTCACATCAAGGATTGAGATGTGTATTAATGCAGGAAGGGTAGGTAATTGCATATGCATCAAGACAACTTAAAACACATGAAATGAATTATTCCATACATGATTTAGAGTTGGCTACAGTAGTATTTGCATTGAAAATGTGGAGACACTACTTGTAAGGGGAATCTTTTGAGGTGTTCATGGATCATCAAAGTTTGAAATACTTATTTACGCAATGAGATTTGAATTCTAGATAGAGGAGATAGATGGAACTAATCAATGATTATAAATGTGTAATCCATTATCATTTAGGAAGAGCCAATGTGGTGGCCGACGCTTTGAGTCGGAAGTCCGCAGGAAGATTAGCTTGTATCAAGTGTTATCAGGAAGAATTATGTGTGAAAATGGTGGTCTTGGGGGTGGAATTTGAACAACAAAGTATGGATGTCATGTTAGCTCATTTTTGAGTGAGATCTTTATTGCTTGATCAAATTCGGGAACTTCAAATGCAAGATGAACAATTAAAAAAGATTAGACAACAAGTGGCGGATAAGGTGAGTACTGATTTTTCACTACTTGATGATGGTATTTTGATGTTCGGAAATCGATTTTGTATACCAAATGAGCCAATGTTACAGAATAAAATTTTGGAGGAAGTACATCAGTCACTGTATGCTATGCATTCGGGGAGTACAAAGATATATAGGGATCTTCGAGAAATTTATTGGTGGCCAGATATGAAGATAAAGATTGCATAATTTGTGACAAAATGTTTAACTTGTCAATAAGTGAAAACTGAACATTAGAAACCAGCAGGTTTGTTGCAACCTCTTCCGATTCCACAGTGAAAATAGGAACATATAATCATGAATTTTGTGGTAGGACTTTCAAAAACTCCTAATGGTTTTGATTCTATTTGGGTAATTATTGATAGACTTACTAGGTCAGCTCACTTTCTTCCAGTGAAGACGACTTATACACTTGAGAGATATGCAAAACTATATGTGAATAAAATTGTGAGATTACATGGAGCGTCAGTATTTATTGTTTCGGACAGTGATCCAAGGTTTACTTCTAGATTTTGGTCAAGTCCTCAACAAGTTATTAGCACAACATTGAAATTTAGCAAGATGTTTCATCCTCAAATAGATGGACAATTTGAGAGGACTATTCAAACTTTGGAGGATATGTTGAGCGACTGCATGCTTGATTTCAAAGGTAATTAGGGTGATTACATTGCCTTAATGGAATTTGTTTATAATAATAGTTATCAAACTAGCATTGAAATGGTACCATTTAAGGTTTTGTATGGTAGGAGATGTAGGACTCTAGTATGTTGGACTCAAGTGGGTGAAAGACAGTTATTAGGACTAGAAATGATCAAAGACACCACAGAGAAAATCAAAATAGTCCATGAACATTTAAAGGTTTCACAAAGTAGACAGAAAAGTTATACCGATAATTGCCAACATGAACTTGAATTCGAGGTAGGAGATCAAGTATTCTTGAAAGTTTCTCCATGAAAAGGGGTGTTGTGATTTGGGAGGTAAGGCAAATTGAATCAAGGATGCCTTGGTCCGTATGCCATAATAGAGAAGTTGGCATGGCAGCTTATAGGTTGGACTTACCATCGGAGATTTCCAAGCTATACAATGTATTTTATGTATCTATATTACGGAAATATGTAGCGAATCCATCTCATGTGTTAGTGCAGCAACCGGTGGAATTAGCAAATGATTTAAGTTATGTTAACGAACCAATTCAAATTCTAGACCGAATAGAGCAAGTCCTTCGGAATAAAGTGATACCCTTAGTGAAAGTTCTTTGGAAGAGCCATACGGTAAAGGAAGCTACATGAAAAAGTGAAGATGCAGGGACAATATCCATACTTGTTTCTACCACAAGTTACGACAATTTCGGGACGAAATTCTTTAAGGCGAGGAAAGTTGCGAAACCCTAACTCTCTTAACTTTATATTAACTTGATTTCATGCATATATAGATAGTGTTTATACTAATCGAGGTGCTTGATTAGCATGTTCTAATGTGTGTGAGTTATGATGAGATTTTCATATTTTAAGTATGATTAGTATCTGATTAATTATGTTATCCATGATTAATTAGCTTAATTAATCATCATGCTTAGATTAGTTTAATCATGATTAATTATCTTAATTAAGATTAATTATGTTAATTAAGTGAATTTGTGAGGTGCTTGAATGTGTGCATGACACCTAGGTATGTGTGAGTGTGTGTGTGTGTGCCATGTTGGAGAATAGATACAAATGTGTATCTTTATTGGCTGCCAAGAGATAGAAAAGAAAAAGAAAAGAGAGGGAATTGAAGGGAAAAAACTTGATTTCATCTTGTCTTCATCAATTGAGGTGTTGCATAGCCACGGAGATAGAGAAAGGAAGAAGAAGGAGGAAGGAGGTGAGGGTTT
>CM018914.1:10603318-10610818 GCA_009663005.1 Actinidia chinensis | reverse complement strand
AAAATTTATGTGATAAGGGTAATAAAATTATTTTTGACAAAGATATGTGCACCATATAAAGTATCAAAGATGATAAAACCTTATTTGTTAGTCAAAGGGTTGAAAATATCTATATTTTTAAAATTAATGATGTTGAACCAATTAATGGAACTTGCTTGTCGGCTATAAATGACAATGGTTGGTTATGGCATAGAAGGCTTGGACACGCACACATGAATCTCATTTACAAATTTGCTAAAAAGGAATTGGTAATTAGTTTGCCTAAAATCTCTTTTGAAAAAGATAGATTATGTAGAGCATGTCAACAAGGTAAACAAATAAAAATTTCTTTCAAATCTAAAAATATTGTTTGCACTTCTTGACCACTACAATTTTTACACATGGACTTAATTGGTCCTTCAAGAACAATAAGTCTTGGAGGAAAACTATACATACTTGTGGTTGTAGATGATTTTTCTAGATTTACATGGGTAATGTTTTTAGCTTATAAAAATGATGGTTTCTCTTCATTCACAAAACTATGTCGACGTCTTCAACATAAAAAAGATCTAAAAAATTCAAATTTAAGAATCGATCATGGTAGAGAATTTTAAAATGAATCAATTGCTCAATTTTGTGATAACTTAAAAATTGGACACAACTTTTTCGTCCCAAGAACTCCTCAATAAAATGGTGTTGTTGAGAGAAAAAATAGAACTTTAAAAGAGATGGCTAGAATAATGCTATGTGAAAACTCTCTTCCAAAATACTTTTGGGCTAAAGCGGTAAATACTGCATGTTTTATCATAAATCGAACCATGATTAGACCAATTCTTAAAAAGACACCTTATGAACTTTGGAAAGGAAGAAAACCAAATATTAGTATCTTTCATACTTTTGGGTGCAAATGCTATGCCCTAAATAATGACAAGGATAATTTAAGAAATTTTGACTCAAAATTGGATGAACCTATCTTCTTAGAATATTCAATTACAAGCAAAACTTTTCGAGTTTTTAATAAACGAACTTTAGTAGTTGAAGAATCTGTACATATTGTATTTGATGAAATTAATGATCCCTCCTTCCATGATATTTCAAGAGATATAGGAATCGAAGAAGTTATGGAAAGTCTTGAGATATCTCAAGAAAGTCAAGAAATTCAAGAAGAGACCGACGAAAAAGAAATTCAACTAGAAGTAGTACTACCTCAAATAGAGATTCAAAGGGAGGGTGGTGAAAGCTCATATCTTCCAAAGGAATGGAGATATGTCCATAACCATCCAACAAGCCTCATCATCGGCGATCCATCAAATGGGTTAAACAGTAGAAATTCTCTTAGAAATATATGTGACAATCTTGTATTTCTATCTCAAATAGAACCTAAAAATTTTCATGAACGGAATTTGATGAACATTGGCTTTTAGCAATGTAAGAAAAATTAAATCAATTTGAAAGAAGTAAAGTATGGATATTAGTACCTAGGCCATCAAACCATCCAGTAATAGGAACAAAATGGGTATTTAGGAACAACCTTGATGAGGCCGGAATCATTGTTAGAAATAAAGTTAGGCTTGTAGCATAAGGGTATAGCCAAGAAGGGGAATTGATTTTGATGAATCGTTTGCTCCCGTAGTTAGACTAGATGTTATTCGTATGTTATTAGCTTTTGCATTCTATATGGATTTCAAGTTATATCAAATGGATGTGAAGAATGCATTCCTAAATAGATATATAACCGAGGAGGTGTATGTAGCACAACCTCCCGGGTTTGAAAATCATGAATTCTCAAACCATGTATTTAAACTTTCAAAAGTACTCTATGGATTTAAGCAAGCTCCAAGAGCTTGGTATGAAAGACTTAGCAAATTTCTAAATGATAATGGTTTTGAAAGAGAAAAAATTAATAGCACACTCTTTATAAAAGTCAATACTAAAGACATGCTCATTGTGCAAATATACGTTGATGATATTATATTTGGTGCAACTAATGAGAACATGTGCAAGGAATTTGCTAAGAGTATGTAAGGTGAATTCGATATGAGCATGATGGGGGAGCTTAACTTTTTTCTTGGGTTACAAATCAAACAATCGAAAGAAGGAGCCTTCATCAATCAAGCCAAATACACAAAGGAGCTACTCAAACGTTTTGGCATGATGGGATCAAAAGCAATAACCATACCCATGGGCACATCCATCACCTTTGACAAAGATGAAAATGAAAAAAAAATATGGATGAAAAAAGCTTTATAGAGGTATGATTGGATCCCTACTCTATTTGACGACAAGTAGACTCGATATTATGTTTAGTATATGCATATGTGCTAGATTTCAATCATATCCTACGGAATCACATTTAACGGCCGTAAAATACATATTTAGACCTTGAAGAGAAGATTTTGTTATATTAGACGTGAACTTGGTATGTCGTAACCAATTTGAGCACATTTTTGGATTCTTAGTAAAATTTACATTACTTAGGATGGTTAGAATTAAAATGGAATAGTGTAAATCAGAGTGCATTCCATAAATAATCTCCAACAAAACATACATACATCAAAAATTATATGTATAAGTAAAAATGACATGACTTGATGTTATTTGTGTGATAATTGTATGTTCCATGGTGCTAAATTTTTGCATAACATTGGTAAACTTAAAAATACAAGCCTAAATAGACAATATGTATCATTCATGACTTGTATAAAGACAGAAAATAAAAAGAAAAACTCAATTCAGGATAGAATTAGAGCTACTATCAAGATCCTGTAGTTTTTTCCTAATCTATAGGAATTTCGGTCGAGTAAAAAGCTAACTTCGGTTGCGCGAAGTACGTGACCGAAAATACTGCACGTGCAGTACTTCGAAGGGTCACGTAGAATTTTTAAAAGATATACATATAATAAAGATTTTAAATACTTTAAATCTCTACCAACTCACCATCATTATTATCTTCTCCTACTTTCTCTCTCTTACTCTAAAATTAGAAAACCCTAAACCCATTTGAACTCTTCGAAAAAACACCAAAATTTAGGGCTTTTTAATCCTTAGCTCAAAATAGTTCAGAGACCAGGAATTTCAGTCATCCAAAGCCGTTAGAGTCATCAGCCGAAATCTAAGTTCGCACAACCAAACTTTCTGATTCTGCAATAGCCACGACTTTGAAGGATCGGGGGTTACTGAAACTTCTCAAATTCCTAAAATCAAGTGCCCTTAACCTATCATGTACGTTTCTTAGGAGACTAGAGGTCTTAGTCTCTAAATTCTCGTTATAAAGAGAGGTATTATTTAGATTAATTGAAATTCCCAAGCTCTCAAACCCTAAAAACTTGAAAATTTTCAGATTACTTCCTTCTAAGTCATGGTGCGAATCAAGCATGCTTCAAACAATCCAAGGGGTAGTGAACCCAAACTGGATGAACCTAATTTGGTCTTCAATCCATGCTACTACAAAAACTTGGAACTTCAAAAAAGATGGGTTCCGAATTACAAAGAACGACACATTATTACGGGGCACGAATTCGAAAGGAACTTCCCTACCAAATATTATCGAAGAATGTTGGCTCCAATGAGTGCACTTGGATGGGATGGCTTCTGACCTCTTCCGACAAATGTCTACTCAAAATTGGTAAGACTATTTTATTGCAATTTGGAAGTAGGAAGCCTATATAATGTTGAGTATTCGATTGACTCCGAAGTTAGAGGGAAAACAATAGTATTAACTCCCAAATAATTATCTGAAATCACCGGGATTGCAAATGAGGAAGAATTTGTTCTCATTAGCAAGCCATCACAACTTAAGAGATACGTAAGCGAGAGAGCCATGTATAATGTTATTGCTGGGGAACATGTGATAAAAGTCACGGATACAATCCATTTGTAAAAAGAGTTCAGGTTTTTTCATAGATATATCGCACACAACGTCATCTCTAAAGCTGGATACTTTAACCAAGTAACCAACATGGATGCGTTTATCATCTATAAAGCCGCAATAGATGAGCCATTGAATTTGAATTACATAATTCTTAAAGAAATGGTTGACATTAGAAATCACAATACTCGAGCCTTCCTTTTCGGTGCTCTTCTCACTAAGGTTTTTAATCATTTCAATGTCAATATAAGGGGTATATGGATTCAAGAGATAAGCAAAGGGTTCTCTATAAACACGATTAAGCAAGGCATAGACTTCGACGCTAATGAGGAAGAGAAGGAAGAAGAAGGGGAATATGAGAATCCTCTTAACTTTGAAGGGGTTCATGCCATGAATGAGGATGAAAACCAAGAAGTTCCCCCACAAGTAGACCCAAACCTTAATCTTCCTCAACTCCTATGGCGAGATAAGGAAAATGTCCATGACAAGGAGCCACCACACGTAGAGTTTCCCATGGAAGAGGACCCTCCAATACGTAGAGCTCATCCTTCCTAAGAAGGAACTTCATCTCAAGAGGGGATACCGTTTTGGGATATAGAATTTCAAGCCTCTTTAGGAGAGATCAAATAACAACAAGCTGAAATCATTACAAATCAAAAATGGCAAGAACACATAGATCGTCTTGGAAGTGCTTATTATGGAATACGACACGACGTGGACAAACTCAAAAATTTTTATGTGGAGCAAGGTTCACGAGTTGATAAGATCGGAAATCTATGTGAATCCATGCAAGAAGAACACTTGAAGCAATTTTTTGATATTAAGGACGATTTGGAAGGCCTATGGAACAATCTCGCCCCTCATCCTCCTATTCCGTTTGATCCCTTCAACATTCCTCATCCATCTCAACCTTATTATCGTCACCCTCCTTATTGATGATGCCCTAAAGGGGGAGAAGGGCTATTGTTTTCTGGTTGCGGGCTGCTACTATTTTGCTAGCTGCTTTATTTTTATTTTTTGCTTAGGGGCTATTTTGCTTTGTTTTGTTTTTGCTTAGTGTTGTGGAGAAGTCTGGTGTTTTGGGTTGCCCTTTCTTTAATTTTTAGTGGATTGTTCCTGGATTGCTCTTGGATTGCTTTTAAGTTTGTTTATTTAGTAGTTTCAGTTTTTGGATTCTAAGAATGACTATGCCTTTTGAACTTATGAAGAATACTTACTTAATATCTCTTTCATGTTATGACTTGTTAAGTATGCCATGTTATTGACTGATTGACCTTATTGTGTAAAAGGAATTTTCTTTCAAAAGGAAAAATTGAAAGCACAAAGTAAGGGAGAGCCTTGAACTAAGGGGGAGTTCAAAAATTTTAAAACAAAAACAAAGATTTTCAAAACAAATTGTGTCATCATCAAAAAGGGGGAGATTATTGAAATAAAGTCATTTATTTTGATGATTGCAACTAATTCACAAATCTAAGTCTAAGCTTTATTGAAAATCTTCAAAAAGTTTTAAAATTAGTTTACACTTAATTAAAAGATTGTTTGAAACGTTTTACAAATCATAAGCAAGGTTATTAAATTTATAAAAAGGTGATCATAACATTTAAACAAAAAATAAAAAGCAATAATAGTAAAATTGTCAAAATATGAAAAACAAAACAAGCCCACTGCCCAAATGTAAGCTCACTAAAAATTCAGTATAAAGTCGATCGAAGTTAAACTTCGCGCGACCTAAGTTTGAAGATCGCTCAACCGAAACTCAGTCAAAGTCAAAAAGGAAAACAGAGCAGCTTGGCCGCCCATTGGAAAAATAGAAGAAAGCCGACCGAAGTTGAAGTTCGGTTAAGCGAATTTTAAATTAAGGGCGACCGAACTTGAGAAAACTAAAGCAGAGCATTTAACCGAGCCACTGGATCTCTAGTGCACACTCAACCGAAAGTAAGTTCGGTCACGCGAAGTTAGCGACCGAAGGTTTTGAAATTCAAACTGAACATCTGAATCACAGATCCAACAGATGGGATTAAATCAGAACGGTACTATTCAATGCAATTAATGCTACAACGTCTCTTTTCTTGCTTGGGCCTTTAAAATCAACCCTTGGGGTTGTTGGGATATTATTGAAGTGATCTAAGCTAATCTTTTTACTAGCATTCAATACTCCAATCATTTTTGAGCATTCATTGTGAGTTTTTGACTTTGGTCAAAAATATTTTAAGTTGTATCACTCTAGACAAAGAGAGTTCTTATTGTATTATCATTTGATATAAAGTAAGTGAGTTTTAAACACTTCATTTATTGTAACCCTTTGGAAGAATCACATTGTGTGATTGATATAGATCCAAGAGTGGAAGACTCTTGAAGACTAGAGGTGTTCTAGTATGTAAAAGGTTTGGCAAGCACCCGCAAGCTTGTTGAATATAGTAAAATCTCAAGGAGGTATTGGAGGAGTGGACGTAGGCACGGTTTGGCTGAACCACTATAAATAGTTTGCACTAGCTTTTCTCTTCTCTTTGGCCATGTTTGATAATTGTGATAGAATTGGTAGGATTAGTAATGAGGTGGGATTAGGATTGGGATTGATAATGAGATGGGATTAGTAATGAGGGCAATAGTCCGACGGGGGTGTTTGGTTTGCACGGGATTAGACAGTGGGATTAGTAAATATCAAGGGTAATGTGGTCAATAGTGTCCAAAAAATTATGGAATTTTTTTATGAAATTTCATACTTACCCTTTATTTATATAAATATACAAATATCAAGGGTAAAATTGTCAATTTGAGGCCTAGGAGTAGTGTAAGGTTTCAAAATATATATCTATATATATTATTACTATGTATAAATAAAAATAAATAATAATTAGACCACATGTAGATCTAATGGATCTAAAATGTATTGTTAATTGGTCACATTGGGGTATGGACTAGATGTATTGATGTTGGGCTTATAGTTGAGATTGGGGTTTTAATTTGGATCCAAAATAGAATTTAATTGGTGTAAACCAAACAAAGCCTGAGAGCTCCTTGATCCCTTCACTTGAGCTCCCGTTTGGATTTGATTTCCCACTAATACATTCCAACATCTCCATTCCTTCCCCCACCACACAATCCATTCTAACATAATCATCCCACATACTCTTAGTTTTCCCTTGCCTTTTCTCTTTTCTTTTTTTTTATATCACATTATCGTCTCTCTCCCCTCTCTCTCACCCGAATCCTCTCACGCCATACGTCATCTCTCTCTGTCTGTGTTTCTGTCTGAACCACAGAGAGACAAAAATTTGTGTTTAAGTGTTAGATCGGGGTGATGAGTGTGATTCAATGGTGATAAATCAGAGATAAATTATCTACTCAACGAGGGCTTCATAGGAGCTAATAATATCAGAGATCGGAAGTATTTTTGGATATCTCATCTTCTTCAATTTTGGAGCTTGATTGAGGTAAGGGGGGTTAGTTTGTTGGGGTTTTACTTTGGGTTTGTTGTTAATGGCTAATATCAGTGCTATTAAGACATTATTTTGAAGGATATTACCAGTTAAAAATGGAGAAACTTAATTTATAATGAAAATGGTAAAACGAGGGTTACTTTGTCGGTGATTTGTATAATTAGATTGTGTTGATGTATTATGATATTTTTATATTTCTATTATTTACATAAA
>CM018914.1:10585818-10590818 GCA_009663005.1 Actinidia chinensis | reverse complement strand
AGTTGAGAACTTCAGTTATCAATGAACAAGGAATCCAGTGGTTTTGTGTTTTGCTCTAATTCAGGATTTTCAACATTCGGTCGTGGTATTTGAACTTTCGGTTGACCGAACTTTACTTCCGGTTGTCATTTCATTATTTTTGCAGAGAGCACGTGTATTGCATTGTTCTTTCCTTTTTGATGTTCGATCGTGCTCTTCCAAACATTCGGTCAACCGAATATCATCTTCGGTCGTCAGTTCATTGAATTTCGAGAGAGCAACTTTGTTGCCTTGTTTTGCCTTTGAACTTTGGTTGCGTATTTATGAATTCGGTTGTGCCTCTAAACTTTTGGTCAGAGAGCATACCTGTTTAATTTCTTTGCATTCAGCTGACCTTTTTGAAGTTCGGTCATGCACTTTCTATAACTTCGGCCGACCGAATCTTAAGTTCGGTCATCAATGATCTATAATTCCAATAATCAAATCTGTTTGTTTTAAACTTCGGTTGTGCACTTCAAGGTTTGGCTATCAAGTTTGGTCGATCAAACTTTTGACAACAATAATTCCTCTGTTGTTTTCATGTTTAAATCATGTCGTTGACTAACCAATTTTTCGTTTAAGTGTTGATCTATCATTTCTGATATTTTTCTATGTACAATGACATCAATTGTGACTTGTGGAGAGTTTTAACTCTCACTTAAACATGAGTAAGCTTCTTTCTAAAATCACTTTTGTGTTCCCTTATAAACTATGATTTTCAACAAGGATTTAGACTTGACTTGGCTTTTTAACAATTGTAATCATCAAAACTAAAAATTTTATTTCAACAATCTCTCCCTTTTTTATGATGACATAATTTGTTTTTGAAAATTATTGTTTTGTTTAAAATTTTCTAAACTCCCTCTTAATCGATACTCCCTCTTTATTTTTTCTTATAACAAAAAAAATTATATTCATGTTAAGCATATAGATATCATGGCAATCATATTAAGCATGGCATATATTATCAAAGTATAAGGCATTAACACATTGATAAAAAAATACACTTTAATTTATACAAGACTTTTTTCAAGACAAACAAAAAATTTTAAACTAATCCATCTAAAATTATCAAGCAACATAGAGATTAAACTAGACTGACTTAAAACAAAATCAAAGCAGAATAGATTCTTGATTCTTTTCCCCCTTTAGGGCATCATCAATAAGGAGGCGCACAATAAGGAAACCGATGAGGTGCATTTGCCGGAACGAATGGTAGAGGAGGTGGAGGAGAAATGATGTGAACCCAAAGACCTTCTAATTGAGCCTCAACCTCAGCCATCTGATTTGGGTATTGCTTATTGAAGGCCGTTTGTTGATCGTATAGGTTCTCATAGGGATTCTTGAGCCTATCAATTTCTTGTCCTTGCTTTTAATAGAATTCTCCAAGCCTATCAATGTATTGTTGTTGCCGATCTTGGTTTTGAATGATTTTCTCTTGACGATTCATTTAATTTTCCAAAGTATTCGAGGAACCAAGCTAGAGGTCATCCTTACAATCAAACTTGTGATGAAGTTCCTTCTTATGATGAATACTCGCCATGCATAGAAACTTCTCCATGCGTAGGGTGCACATGCTCCTATTCATGCATCAGATCCTCTTCTTACCATTGGAGTTGGAGATTTGGATCTACATTGGTTTCCTCAGGGTTCACTCAACTTTCATGGTATGGCGGCTCGTTCCCTTGTCTCTCTCATCTTCCTCTCTTTCATCCTCAGTGGAATCAATGCTTATACCTTTTTTAATTGTGGTTATTGAAAACCCTTTTCCTATGTATTGATTGCGTTGATCCCTTGTTTTTACTCGAAAGTGATTGAAAACCTTAGTAAGAAGAGTACCAAAGGGTAGGGCTCGACTACTATGGTTCCTTACATCAGCCATTTCTTTGAGTATGATATAGTTTAGGTACAAAGGTTCGTCCATCGCAGCCTTATAAATTATGAAAGCATCCATGGTGGTAACTTGGTTGTAGTGTCCCGCCATGGGAATGATATTGTAGGCTATGTACCTATGAAACAACCTAAACTTCTTGTTTAGATACTTACTTTGTGTGACTCCAACATTTTCATTCACGGCAATTAATTCATTCATTCTTTTCTTGGTCACAAACTGATCAAGCTGAGTGGGCTTATTAATAAAAATGCACTCTCCGGCATTGGCAATCTCGATGATCTCATATAAGATCGTGGGAGTTAACACCATGTCTTTCCCTCGGACCCTAGAGTCTATGGTATACTTAATATTTTTTAAGGTTCCTGCTTCCAAATTATAGTAAAAGAGCCTTACCAAATTTGTGTATACATCATTTGGTAGAGGTCAGAGTCTGGTCCATCCTAGTGCAGGCGTCGGAGCCAGCATCTTCTGAAGATATCTGAGAGGACAACTCCTCTCAAATTCGCACCCCGTGATTATTGACCTATCCTTAAACTCGGGAAGCCATGTTCTTTAAATATCCATTATTTTGTACAATCGAGGCTTAAAAAGCCATCTCAGGCCCAACGGGGTTTGGATCATCACCCCTCGGATCATTGGAAGCATGCTTGGTTCTCACCATTGCAAGAATCTAAAAGTTTTGGGTGTAAGGCTGTGATGTTTGGAGCTAGATTTTTGATGATTTTGATGTGATGATTTGAGAGAGTGGGAGTGGCCTTTTATAGAGAAGATAGGACTCTTAGAGTTCTAAAGAAAATATGAAGGGTTTGAAAATCTTGGATTGAAGAGTTTTGAAGAATTTGGCGAGTTTCAAACCTCTATCTCTTCCTATTCTGCCGCTTCTGTTGTGACTTTGGTCGACCGAAGTTGCAAATTCGATCATCAAAATGCTATGATTTGACGATCGAACTTCCAGGAATTTGAACTATTTGACACAGAAATTGAAAAAGCCCTAAAATTTTGTGAAACCTTCGAAGGAAATTGATAGGTGAGGGTTTCTACTTGAAATGAAAGAGAGAGAGAAAGAGAGAGTATAGAAGGATTTAAGAGATTTTAATCAGTTTAAAACTCTTTTAATATTTATCTCTCAAGTCCACTGTGACCTTGTGCAGTAACTTCAGTCGCCAATTTTGATTGACCGAAGTTGGCCATTCGGCAGCCGAAGTTTTAGCAATTAGCGTATTTTGACAGTAATTCAATTTTCCTTAAATTTATCTTTTTTACTTGTTTTCTTTGATCCTACAAGTTATAAATGACATAAGGCATATGTGGAACATGATTCTTTTGATCATCTATTTGTATATCAAAATTTGATACCTCAATGTATATTTTTGTCAAACCATAGGATCAAATTTCTCACTTTAATGCACATATTTTGACAATTTATTACACATAGAAATTTGAGCACATAAATAATTTGAATTGAATTTTATATTCATGATTGTTTTGTTAGAGTTTATTTATAGAATGATTTTGATATGAATTACTCCTTTTAAGTCCAACTAGCTCAAAGTAAAATGAATTTCACTAAGAATCCAAAATATATTTTCACAATGGTTGAGACATACCAAATTCACGTTTAATGAAACAAAATCTTTTCTTATCGAGGAGTTTTGTAAAAATATCCTCCAATTGCTTGTCAATGTGTACATATGTAAGTTCAATATCCCATTTCTGGAAGTGATCTCTTAAAAAATGGTATCGAATCTCAATGTGTTTCGTTTTTGAATGTTGTATGGGATTCTTAGATAAATTTATAGCACTTATGTTATCACAAATAATTGAAATATGGTCAAAATTTAATCTATAATCCTCCATTTGTTGTTTTATCCAAAGCTCTTGAGCACAACAATTTTTGGCGGTCACGTATTCGGCCTAGGCGGTTGATAGTGTAACGGAGTTTTATTTCTTGCTAAACCAAGAAACTAGGGATTGTCCTAGAAATTAACAAGTATCACTTGTGTTTTTATGATCTACTTTACATCCCGCATAGTCCGCATGTACCCTTTTAAATCGAAGGTAACTCCTATTGGATAAAATATGCCTAAGTCATGTGTATATATGAAATATCTAAATATACGTTTTATGGCCGTTAAGTGTGATTTCTTAGGATATGATTGAAATCTAGCACATATGCACACACTAAACAAGATATCAGTTCTATTTGAGGTTAAGTAAAGTAAAGATCCGATCATATCTCGATAGAGCTTTTTATCCACATTTTTTTTCATTTTCATCTTTGTCAAGCTTGATAGATGTACTCATAGGTGTGGTCAGTGCCTTTGCTCCCATCATGCCAAGTCGTTTATGTAGCTCATTTGTGTACTTTGCTTGATTTATAAAAGTTCCTTCTCTTAATTATTTGATTTGTAGCCCAAGAAAAAAGTTGAGTTCACCCATCATGCTCATCTCAAATTCATTTTGCATAACCTTAGCGAATTTCTTGCACATATTTTTATTAGTAGCACCAAATATAATATCATCAATATATATTTGCAAAATGAGTTTGTTTTTGGTTTTGGTTTTTATAAATAAGGTGTTATCTATTTTTCCTCTAGAAAAATCATTTTCATTTAGAAATTTGCTTAGCCTTTTCAACCCATAGAGTGCCATAGTTTAAATACATGGTTTGGGAATTCATGATTCTCAAAACCGAGAGATTGTGTCACATACACTTCCTTGATAATATATCCATTTAGAAGAGCACCCTTTACATCTATTTGATATAGTTTAAAATCCATATAGCATGCAAATACGAGTAGCATACGAATGGATTCTAAGTGGGCTACGGGAGCGAATGATTCATAAAAATCAATTCCCTCCTATTGACTATATCCTTGTGCTGCAAGTCTATCTTTATTTCTAACAATGATTCCGAATTCGTCAGGTTTATTTCTAAATACCCATGTAGTGCTTATGAAGGTTGATTAGAAGGTCTTGGTACTAAGGTCCAAACTTTGCTTCTTTTAAATTGATTTAATTCCTCTTGCATTACTAATAGCCAATATTCATCAAGTTCGATTTCATGAAATTAGGTTCTATTTGTGAT
>CM018914.1:10560818-10563318 GCA_009663005.1 Actinidia chinensis | reverse complement strand
AATTACAAATCAAGCAATCAAGCGAGGGAATATTTATAAATCAAGTAAAGTATCAGAAGAGTTGCTCAAAAGATTTGGCATGATGGGAGCAAACCCTTTAGTTATACCTATGAGCACATCTATAAAACTTGACAAGGATGAGAATAGTAAAGATGTGGATGAAAAGCTTTATCGAGGTATGATCGGCTCTCTACTTTATTTAACAACAAGTATGCCTGATATCATGTTTAGTATATGCATATGTGCTAGATTTCAATCATGCCCTAAAAAATCACATCTATCTACTGTAAATTCGATATTTCGATACCTTATGACACACACAACCTAGGTATAATTTATCCAAGAGGAATTGCTTTTGATTTAAAAGGATACTCCGATGTAAACTATGCGGGATGTAAAATAGATCAAAAACGCACAAGTGGTACTTGTAAATTTTTAAGACAATCCCTAGTTTCTTAATTTAGCAAGAAACAAAATTTTGTTGCATTATCAAATGCCGAGGCTGAATATGTGGCCTCCGAAAGTTGTTGAGCTCAAGTGTTTTGGATAAAACAGCAAATGGAGGACTATGGTATATATTTTAATCATATTCCAATTAATTATGACAACACAAGTACTACAAATTTATCTAAGAATCCCATACAATATTTAAGAACAAAACACATTGAAGAGACCACATCCAAAAATGGGATATTGAACTTATATATGTACACACCGATAAGTAATTGGCGGATATTTTTACAAAATCCCTTAATGAGAAAATATTTTGTTTCATTAGACATAAACTTGATATGTCGCAACCATTGTGAAAATATTTTGGATTCTTAGTAAAATTCATTCTACTTAAGTTAGTTGGAATTAACAAGTAGTCTACATCAAAACGTATTCTATATAGCTAAAACTCCAACAACACATATGTGAATCTAAATTTAGCTCAAAATGCGTATATGCTTAAAATGCCTTGATTGATTTCAATTGATTCCATGTTTTGACAAAAATGTGCATAGAAATATAAAAAATATAAAAATTTGATATATAATTAAATGATCAAGAGAATTATGTCCCACATATGCTTTATGACAATTATGATTTGTAGGAAGAAAGAAAATAGATAGAAAAGCTCAATTTAGGCCAAAATGAACTACTGTGAAAAACTGCAAGTTTTGATGGAACTTTGGTTGTCGAATGGCCAACTTTAGTCGATCAAAATTGCTACTCATGCAGAACTTCAAAAGGTCACGCCTGTTTTAAAGATAAATATTAAATAGGGTCTTAAAATTTATTAAAATTCTTAAACACTCATCTCTTATTCTCTCTATTCCTCTTCTCTAAGAAGAAATGCTAGACTCATCAAATTCTTTAAAGAAACTTTAAAAAACTCAGGACTTCTCCTATTTTTCTGTCGATTCTCTCACATCTATGAAAGTTTGGTCGATAATCGTCAAAAGAGCATCAACCGAACTTACAACTTCAATCGACTGAAGGTTGCTGTAAAGGCTACAGAACAAGAATAGATAGAGTTTTAAAACTCTTCAAATTCATCAAAACTCTTCACAATCCAAACACTTCAGTCTCCTAGAATTCTAAAGGTCTCAACTCTTCTCTCTATAAATAGTACATTTCTCTTCTATATTCATTACATCCCCAAAATCTCAAAACCCTATAATCAAAAAATTCTCAGAAATTCCTCTTATTGCAATGGTGAGAACCATGCACACTTCAAATGATCTGAGGGTGATGACCCCAATCCCGCTGAACTAGAGATGGTTTTCAAGACAAGATTGTTCAAAACGTTCGAATTCCAAAAGACTTGGCTTCTGGAGTTCAAAGAAATGCTAATAATCATGGGACGCGAATTTGAGAGGAACTTTCCTCTCAAATATTATCGGAAGATGCTGGCACCGATGGATGCTCTTGGGTGGAATGGACTCCAAGCTCTTCCTTATGATGTGTACTCCAATTTGGTAAGGTTGTTCTACTGTAATCTCAAAATAGGAAACCTTGATAATGTTGAATACACCATAGACTCTAAAGTTAGAGGAAAGAGCATAATCCTCAATCCCATGATCTTATTTGAGATCATCGGGATTGTTATTACCGGAGATTGCATTTTTATTAGCAAACCTAGCAAGCTTGATCAATATGTTAGTACGAAAAGCATGTATGAGATCATTGCCAAAGACAAAGCCGTAGGGGTCACCCAAACCAAGGAACTAAAAAAGAAATTTAGACTATTTCATAGATACATTACCTATAATATAATTCCTAAGGCGGAACACTACAATCAAGTGACAACCATGGACGTATTCAAAATATATAAAGTTACGACAGATGAACCCTTCAATCTCAACTACAGCATACTCAAGGAGATGGCTGATGTGAGAAACTATAGTACTCGAGCCCTACCTTTTGGTGCTCTTTTGACTAAGGTTTTCAGTCATTTTAGAGTAAAATTTAGTGGTCAACACAATCAATATATAAGTAAAGGGTTTTCAATAAA
>CM018914.1:10535818-10548318 GCA_009663005.1 Actinidia chinensis | reverse complement strand
ATCTAATTACAACTTTAATATGTTTATCAAAGTTTAAAAGCACAACTGGCCATTCCACATGCCTCATGAGAGTCTCAGGATTAACCCTCGGTACCTGAAAATATTGTTTATAGATAAAGCGTGAGTTACACTTGTAAAAAATTTAATACAATGGACTTGATTGCCTTCAAGCCAACAAACACCATGATACATAATATATATGAAAACATGAGCCAGTAACGTTGCTTTCATTTTATGACAAATATAGTACTTTTGTTTTCACTCCGTGATTTATCACAAATCAACAGGTTTTCCAAAAATTTAACTTTTCTCACAAGGCATTACTCCCATAATTTAGAATAACACATTTCGACCAATACCTAACCAATCTTAATAGCACTAAGCCCGTTGAGATAACCACCCATCAACTTCGGACTTTCACCAGTGGGCTATGATATTACCTGCGTACATTGCCATCTAGGACTATTTATTTGTCAACTCGGATTTCACCGTGCGGTTATGACATTGCCCTCCGTATAGTGCCACTAAGGACTTTCATTTATCAATTTTTCGGACTTTCACCGTGGGCTATGACATTCCCTCCATATCGTTCCTCTCGGACTTCATTTTGTCAATTTCGGGACTTTCACGTGGGCTATGACATCCCTCACGTATCGTTGCCATACTAGGATCTTTCATTTGTGCCAATTTTCTCGGGACTCTTCACAGTAGGGCTATGACATTCCCTCCGTCTCGTTGTGTCCTCATCTAGACTTTATCATGTTTGTCAAACTGTCACGCGACTTTCACAGTAGGGCTATGCAATTCCCTCCGTATCGTTGTCATCTAGGACTTATTCTTGTGCTTAATCTACGCCATCTAATATCAGGTAGATTTTAGTTGTGTCGATGTTCCTATATAACAATGTATCATTCTCAATTCCAAATCTCACATTACTTAAACCCAAGTTCATGTCTCTTTTGAACGGTTTTAGTTAACAATCAATTTAACAGTATACATTAAAAAGTACCTTGTATACACAACAAATTTAGTGTCCAATATTTTCATAATGTCTTTTATGTGAGTATTAATTGACAATAAATCTGATATTAAATCAAAATAATTCTCACATACAATTTCTAAACATTCTATCTTATTCAATTTTCGCAGATAAAAGTAAATGAGCTCATCACAAAACTCAAAATTTTTCCATTTCAAGTTTATACAAAAAAAAATTAATTGTCTTCAATAGACTTTATATAAGCATTAACAACAAACCCAAATAAAACCAAACAAAACTAACCCCCTTTTACCTCAAATAGGAATTTGACACCGCTTGTGGATATGAAGATAACAGCATTCCACAGAATCATATCATACTAAAATTTTGCATGATCCAACGTCATCGCACACCGTGTGATCTGCATGACAACACACACCGCAAATCTTCGTGAGATCATAATTTCACGCACATATAATTTTCATTCTCATTCTTCTCGCTCTCTTCTCTTTCTTTCCATCTTCCCTTCATCCGAGCCTTCTACCTCTCCTATTTATAGATTGATAAAGGTATATTCGTAGATATAAATATTATTATTTTATTATTATTTTTTTGTTCTTTTTTTTACTATTTTCTTTTTCTCTTATGCGGCAGTTTTCGGCGCAAAGAAACATAGATCACTATTTTCATTAGCTTTTAATAAAAATTACACGCTTCAGCACCTCCAAACTCTAATACATTTATCTCATCTCAATCAATAATGTCTATTTAATTAAGTACCACAAAGTCATGAATCGTTTTAATATGTTAAATCAATACTCATAGCAGACAGTCCAAAATTATAAATAAAAAAAATTAAACCTTACCATCTCCACCACTGTAAAGAAATTTTGCCATCGAAATTAGATTAAACGTTTACACGATTGGTCAAAAAGATTCGGATATTTTGCCTTCAACCACTTCCCTGCCCGCAACCTCTGATTCAGATTCTCATGTAGATTCCTCTATTCCCATGATGAAGCCACAGAACCGTCACGTGTGGAATAAGTCTTTCCATCTCATAAACTTGCACTCCCTCGTGTCACAAACACTCACAGAAATCGGTCGCTCTCATACGTGACATCCTCATTAACGTCAAGATCTTTCTCCCATATCCAAAATGTTGGTGAAGATCGTTCATATTTCCGCGCAAACATGGAAAAATGAAATACATTATGCACATGGCCAAACTCCCACTTGGTGGCAGCAAGACGTATGCCAGGCCCCCAATCGATCAAGATCTCAAAAGGTCCAATGAATCTTGGTGATTAGATTGCCGCTATTGCCGAAGCGCATCAAAACCCTCCTAGGTGAAAACCCTCAAGGAATACATGATCCCCAACAGCAAAATCCAAATGACGTTTTCTCTGGTCAGCATAAATTTTTTCCTTTGACGACTTTGTGCCGTGAGTAAACGTTTTCTAATTCAATAACCACCTATCAGTCGTGTCACGATTCCAATCCGACTTTTGCAAGGTTGTTTCTCCCAACGTCAGTCCAACAAATACGGGTGACCTACACGGTCTTTACGGGTAACGCCTCAAAAAGGTTGCCATCCCAATACTCGCCTATAACTATGTGGTATACGCGAACTTCCACTAAATGTAGATGATCCTCCCATGATCCCCAAAGTAGGTACCACATGCCCGTAAACATGTCCTCCAAAATTTGAATAGTACGCTCAGAATGCCCGTCAGTCTGAGGATGTTGAAAGACGTGAGTAAGCCTCAATATCAGATCCTAGGGCGGATTGTATTCCCTTCTAAAAGAGCGATGTAAAACGTGGATCTTATCCGAAATGATAGATACCGGAACCCATGAAGTCTAAGATCTCTCAGAAAACAAAAGACACAAGATCCTCTGCCGAATTTGACAAAAACGGATAGGAAGAAAATACGCGGATTTTGTCAAAAACGGAATCCACTATGACCCAAAATGGCATCATGCCCTCGCAATTGATATAGGCAACCCCGTAACAAAGTCATAGTGATGTGCTCCCATTTACACTCTGCAAACTAAGTAATGGTTGTAGCAAACCTGCTGGCTTTTGGTGTTCGGCTTTCACTTGCTGACACAGTAGAACACTCGAAACAATACCAACATCTTTCTCATTCGTCTCCACCAAATTGACTACAAAAAATCATGATACATCGTTGGCCCTCTAGGATGAACTTGCAAGTCGTGAATGATGAACTCATGAAGAAACGCGTTTCTAAAAACAAAGGCACAAACAATATAGACTTATATCTCAAACTCTAATTCCTTATGTAAAACCCATTGTTGGGCCTACATTTCTAGCAATGCGATCGCAAATAGTGTTGCCTCCAAATCTGTGTGTGCCTCAAGACCCTATAATGATTGATGGCTCTGCCAGACAATGTGAATAACGTAGCAAACTAACCCCAACCCCCCTACAACCCAACAACCCCCGTTCGTATCGCCGAGAGTAAATTCCTACTCACAGATATCTTGAAGCATTTCCAAATCATGGATGGGAAATGCTCGCCAAAAACACCAAGCGATTTCCTACTAAGTGCCTCGGCCACAACGAGCCTTTCGGGATGATATTGTAAATTGAAATAATAGTTTCCATGTACTCCATTCAACGCCGTGGCCTCACGTTCAAGTCTTTCTGTGGAACAAGTACTTCAGCTATTGTGGTCTGAAAATACTTCAAAACGATCTCCGCACAAGTAATGCCTCCACTCTTCAAAAAGCAAAATAACGGCCGCAAGTTTCAAGTCATGAGTCGGATGAATTCTTGTTAGTGCGTCCTTTAACTGATGAGAACCATACGCAATCACTTTACCAATGCATCAAAACGTAGCCCAAGCATCACGTGAAGCAAGCAGTAAACGGTATACCCCAAACCCTCGCTCGGATAACAAGAAATTGGTGCGAAGTCAGTCTCTTCTTTTTTTATAAGCTCTTGAAAAGAATGCTCGCATGCATCGTTCCAAACCAAACGAATTTCCCTTCATCGTAAGTCGGTCATTGGGCCGCTAAATCTTGAAAAAGTCCTCTACAAATCGTCATAGTAAAACCAGCTAACCCAGGAAAATACGAATTTCAAATACAGTCTTCGGTCGTTCACAATTCATCACTGCCTAAAATGCTTTGATGAATCTACAGCTACTCCACGCCCCGGACAACAACATGACCTAGAATTTCACCTCAGGTAACCAAAATTCGCACTTGCCTTAAATTAGAAATACAAAACGGTGCTCTCGCAATAGTGGTAATACTATCATCAAATGCTCCTCAGCGACTCAAACCGATGGCGAGTAGATCAAGATATCGTCAACGAACACAACCACGGAAACGGTCAAGTATGGATTGAGAACGATTCCATTCAAATCCATGAAAGATGCTGGGCGTTCATAAGACCAAATGGATCACAAGAAAATCATAAGCCCGTAGCGTGAGCGAAAAGCCGTCTTCGCAATGTCCCCCCCTTAATTCTCAACTGATGATAACCCGACACTTAAATCGATCTTCGAGAAATAGCTCGAACCTTTCAATGGTCAAATAAGTCAATCGACTCGGAAGTGGATACTTGTTCTTTATCGTTCACGCGATTCAATCGTCGATATCTACACACATTTAAGCGAATCATCCTTCTTTTAGCAACAAATAACAAGTTGAAGCTCCCACGGCGATTTGCAATAGGTCGAATAAGCTTTATCCAACAAGTCTTGAATTTGCACCTTCAACTCTTGTAAACTATGCAGGCGCAAAACGATACGGGTATGGTATGAGATGGGAGTAGAAATATTGCCCGGGATAAGATCAATGGAGAAGTCAATCTCCGATGTGGTGGTAACTCATCAAAATCCTCTGGAAAGACATCCGAAAATTCACAAACAACTGTGGAAAGGCCACACTAACTATGCTACCCTCACGACCCAAGCACGGCCGAGAAAAGAAAATTTTTTTTCTTTTTTTTTACTCCCCTTGCCTACGACACATTAGTAGACAAAAGGACAAAAACCAATACCTCGATTTCCCATAAATGGAAAGCGATCTCCCTGGGTGTACAAAAGGTAACACGGTGTAGGACACAGTCTATCATGGAACCATAGCCGCGTCAACCAATCCATACCCAGGATTATATCAAAACTCGTCATGTCTAACACAATTGAAGTCAAACACGAAACGCTATCACTGATTTTAATCTCGCAAGATCTACAACCGCCGCCGCAAGGTGTCCTACCTCACATTGAGTGTCGAACATAAGAACACTGAATCTAATATCATCAACCTTCAAATCCAATTGCCAAAGAATGATGAAGCAATGAATGAAGTGATGCTCTTGTGTCGATGCGACACGAGCCCTCGTATAAACATGAGTACAGTACCTCGTACAACGAGGTATCCAATTGCTGCTCCTGCCGTCCAGCTATCCCTGACCGGTCCCGCTGTGATTTATTAGCGTAAAAAAAAACCGTCCTGCATCCTCTGACCCTACTGAGCTACAGGCCTGGGGTCGGGATTGATATGAAAGTCGGTGCTGATGTAAAGGCTGGAGTGGATCTTGAGGCCTGATGACCAATAGGGTGGTTGCGATCCCTAGCTCCCTGACTATTCTCCCTTTGCATGCACTGTCGAATAATATGCCCCACCTAACCACACGGATAGCAGGTAGGTGGCCCCATGACTAGTTGATTGTCCCTGTGCCGGGAGTGAGATTGTACCCCTGCTGTGACTGCCGCCTGCTGACCTCAGTGGGGCAGCCAGTAACACGATGACACGGTTGATGGACAACCAAAACAAATCGGCCCTCTTCGAGATGTTGCCCGATGATATAAAACAGATGTGGCGGGTAAAGACCTTCGTAAGATACTTTGCCTGTGCCAGTATAGTCCTTGGATTCTAAACACCCAGAACGTCCCTCCGACGACTGCTAGTTTCCCCTTCACGCTGATGACTTAGATTGTGAAATTTCCTAGTCTATTCCAAAGTCTCCTCGATGGCTGCCGCCGCGCTAACCATAGTCGAGTAAACTTTGATAAATTCCGGCAATCTTATTCCTTATGGACGGCCTAAGCCCCCCACAAAACTGTTTTGCTTTCTCTTATTTTATGTTGATACACATGCTTTGGCAAAATCTTGACAAGCTAGTAAACTTGGCTTCATATTGAGCCACAGTCATGCCCCTTGAACCAAATTAATAAATTCCATTCGCAATGCTCCTTAGCTGTGTCCGTAAAATACTGATCCAGGAAAGCTTTCTCTAAAAGGCTCCACACTTCTTTGCTATCACTTCCTCCATGGTCTCCACCATTGGAGGGCATCCCCCTGCAGTTGATAGGATGCCCCAAACAACACCCTCAAGTCTCCTCAGTCACCAAGATGTATCCAACGCTCTTTGTAACTGGTTCAAGCCCAATCTTTCGCAAACTACGGATCCCATTCTCCCTCTGAACGTGGTGGACGTAGTGAGAAAGGCCTTCATGGGTGGTAAGCCTACTTTCGTCGTTCTAACTGGCACTTGCAGTTTGCACAGTGTTTCTACCACTGCTCAATGGCGGTGAAACACGTCCTGCATAAATTCGGCGCACCTAAAATCGTAGGCGGAGCACCTACAAACATTCCTACATTTTCTATAGGGCACTTGCCCTTCCTCCCTCAAAGACTCTTGGTGATCATCTCCCTCATCTAGATCCTACGAGCCCCGCGTGGTCACGTGCCCACGAGCTCCCGTAGTGATTCGCACGACCTATCGTTTGAGTGGTGGCATATTCTACACAATGCCACAAAAAAAACAAAAGTAACATACTCAATTTATGAGTAAGCATAACATGCTATAACAACACCGATAGCAGGTAGGTGTGCCCCAGGACTAGTGATTGTACTGTGCCTGGATGTGAGATTGTCCCCCATGACTGTGACTGCGCGCTGACCCTCAGTGGGCAGTCCATAAACACGATGACCCGGTGAGGACAACCAAAACAAATCGGCCCTCTTCGAGAGGTTGGCCCGAGATATAACAGATGTGGCGGGTAAAGGACCTCGTAAGATATGTTGCTGTGCAGTATAGCTTCCTTGGCTTATTAAAAGAACGTCCCTCCGACTGACTGCTAGTTCCCTCACGCTGTGACTGAGGATTTTGAATTCTAGTCTCATTCCAAAGTCTCCTCGGAGCGCCGCCGCGCTAACCATAGTAGAGTAAACTTTGATCAAATTTCAGGGCAATCTATTCCTTATGGACGGACCTAAGCCCCCACATAAAATGTTTTGCTTTCTCCCTTCTGTGATACAAAGCTTGGCAATATTGACAAGCTAGTAACACTTGGCCTCAGATTGAGCCACAGTCATTGCTCCCTTGAACCAAATTAATAATTCATTCTCAATGCCGCTCCTTAGCGGTGTACCGGAAAATACTGATCCCAGGAAAGCTTTCTTAAAAGGCTCCCACTTCTTTGCTCATTCCTCCCATGGTTTCCACCATTGGAGGCATCCCCCTGCAGTTGATAGGATGAAAACAAACACCCTCAAGTCTGCTCAGCACCAAGATGTATCCAACGCTCTTTGCTAACTGTTCAAGCCAATCTTTCGCAACTAAAGGATCCAATTATCCTTGAACGTTGGTGGACGTAGTTGTAAAGATAAGGCTCATGGCTGTGGTAGCCCTACTTTCTGTCGTTCTAACTGGCACTGCACAGTTTGCACAGTGGTTCTCACCACTTGCTCAATGGGCGGTGGAACATCCTTGCATTAAATGCGGCGCACCTAAAACGTAGGCGGAGCACCTCAAACCTTTTCACTACATTTTCTTAGGAGCACTTGCCCGTCCTCCCATCACGACTCTTGGTGATCATTCCCTCATCTAGATCTGTACGAAAGCCGCGTGGTCCCGTGCCCCACGAGCTCCGTAAGTGACTTCGCACGACCTCTCGTGTTGCGTGGGCATATTCTACACAAGGCCACAAAAAAAACAAAAGATAATAATACTCATTTATGATTTAAGTCATAACATTTGCTATACAATTAAGCAATTTAATAACATGTAGCATATATGTAATGTTATCTCTATCACATAGATAGCACGAACGTACCCCTCTCACTACTAAACGTTAAACCAATGTGGGCTAACATTCCCACGGCTCATAGTATTCGAACCTAGAGCTCTGATACCATGTTGTCACGCCCCGGTAAAACAAGACCAGGCCACGTAAGCAAACAACTCACATGCAGAAAAGTCAAATAAAAAAATGACCATTACCACTGTCATTACATCACGAATGCGGAAATAATATACACATCTAATTACCACTTTAAATATGTTTATCAAATAAACAGCCACAACTGGCATCCACATGCCTCAAGACTCAGATAACCCTCGGTACCTGAAAATATTGTTTTATAGTAAAGGGTGAAGTTAACCTTGAAAAACATTTAACAATGGACTTGTCCTTCCAGCCCCAAAACCATGATACATAACTATACTATGAAAACCATGATGCCAATAAAGTATGATTTCATTTATGATCAAAATATACTTTGATTTCAATCCGTGAGTTCTCGAAATCAACAAGGTTTCCAAATAAATGTAACTTTTCTCACAAGGCATTACCCAATAATTAGAATAACACATTAGACCAATACCTAACCAATCTTATTATGCACTAAGAACGTGAGATAAACACCCTCCAACTTTCCGGAATGTCACCGTGGGCTATGATTATTCCTCTGTATCGTTGCTATCTAGGCTTTTATTTGCAACTTCACGGACTTTCACGTGGGCTATGACATCCATCCGATATCGTTGGCCATCTAGGACTTCATTTTGTCATTTTCGACTTTCAGGGGGCTATGCCATTCCCTCGTATCGTTGTCACAGGGACTTTCATTTTGTAAATTTTGGACTGTCAACTGGGCTATGACATTCCCTCCGTATCGTGCCATCTAGGACTTTATTTGTCAACTTTCCGGATTTTCACCGGGGGCCTATGACTTTCCTCCGTATCGTTGCCATCTAGGACTTTATTCTGTGCTTACTTAAGCCATCTAATTCCGGTACTTATTTTAGGGTGTCATTCCAAACAATTCTCATTCTCAATTCCAAATCTATTTCTAAACCCAAGGTCAGGTCTGTTTGAATTTTTGTAGTTAACAACACTTTCACAGGAACATAAAAATCACTTTATCAACCCCCAATTGTGTCAAATATTTTTTATAATATTATGAGTATTAATTTGACAATAAATTCTGATATAAATCAAAATAATTTTAAAATACAATTTCTAACATTTCTATCTTTCAATTTTCGAATAAAATAAATTATGCTCATCCAAACTAAATTTTCCATTTCAAGTTTATACAAAAAAAATAATGTCTCATGACTTTATATAAGCTATTAACAACAAACCCAAAGTAAAACCCAAACAAACTACCCCCTTACCTCAAATTAGAATTTGACATCCGTTCGATATGAAGATTCAGGCTTCCATGATCTCATACTAAAATTTTGCAGTGATCAACGGTCATCTCACCGTTGATATGCACCCCTATCTGTCGTGATCAAAACTTAACACTCCCATATAAGTTCTCTCATTTCTTCTCTCTCTCTCTTCTCTTTCTTTCCCTCTTCCTTAATCCGAGCCTTCTACCTCTCCTATTTATAGATTTGATAAGGTATATTTAATATATAAATATATTATTTTATTATTTTATTATTTTTTTTTTCTTTTTTTTTTCTTTCGGCGCCTCTTTCGGCGCCTTTCGGCGCAAAGAACACAGATTCAATTAGTTTATAAAAAATTACACGGGAGAGGTTGTGATAGTTCATTCCTTCAGGGAAGCCTACAATATAGACGCAAGCTCAGGCGAGATTAACATGGGAAGATTCAGGACCTTGGGTTATAAGAAGTCTACACTGGTTGTCGACCCTCTTACAATAGATGCTCCTTTATTAGTCAGGTGCCATTGCCAGCTCCTGATCCAGTTTTAGCATTATCTACTAAGGAAGGGGTCGAATTGAGTTCATTGAAGTGCCCTCTCAAACGCAAGGGGAAAGAGCTTCCGGTGGGCCCTTCCAAAAAGTCCAAGAAGAAAATGGTGGGTACAAGTTCAGCCTGCCTCCCTTCTTTGAGTGGGAATGCCGAGCTTTGGAAGCCTAAGTTCTCCATAGCTAAGCTTGGCAAACAGGTGACGGTAGCTAATTCTACCAAAGTCCATGACACCAATTTAACCCTTGCGCATGCAGTCATGCCGCCGAAGGATATCACCGATCTCGTAGAAGAGGGCTCAAAAGAAATTAGCGACCTTCTTGTGATGCAGCAAGTCTAAGTAAGCGCCTCAACGTCAGTTACCTTTTGATCTCCTTCTTTTAACTTTTTCAAAACTTGACAATTTCTTGTTGTTGATTTGCAGAGCCTCTAGAGAGCTTTCACCATCTTAAAGTGGATGAAGGAGCAATTTGCTGAGATCAAGAATCCAAAAAGAAGATAAACTCTCTGGAGAAATAGGTCAGGATGGACTCACATACTGCTGAGAAGGCCAGGATAGAGCTCACTGTTGTTGTACAGGAGAGAGATGCTAGCAACGCCGCCATTTTTAAAGCTTGGGGGGAGGTAGACACCATCCAAAAGCAGCTAGAAAAAGCCCTGGAACAACTAGTGGAACTCGAGAAGGTGCCAGCAGCCCTGTCTACAAACGTGTGTACAACCGGGGGATTAACTGAGCCGGCGACAATTATGACAAGCAGCTAGCCAATCTTTGCCCTGGTATCTTCCAGGATGGTTGGTTGTCTTGCTTGAAGGAGTAGTGTCCCCCTTGAACACCCGCTTGGAAGGCAACTCCCCCCTAATCGAGTCGATAGACCCCCCTTAAGCCTATTCTCCACCTGTGCTGCCCGATTTTAATGAGGAAGAAATGTTGGAAGAGAAGGCAGACGAGATCCCGAAGAAGAGCCCTGAGGTGGCTAGTGAGCTCGGTCAGGAAACAATAGAAGCAGCGAAAGACGGTGCAGCAGCAACAAAGGATGGCACAATAAGAGCAGAGGATGGTGTAGCTGTCCAAGGGGCTTCTCCCAACTTGTCCCTAGATTTGTAATAGTTTTCATTCTTTTAAACTAGCTTTTGTACATTGAACAATCTTCAACCTTTTTGTAATAAATGATCTGTCTTTTTGTAGCTCATTTGCGTGATATTTGCCGCATGCATGTTTTCGCTTATTCATATTGTCTGAATTCACTTTAGGCAATATTCACAAGACAGAGTTCAGAACTCACGTAGAGTTCGGCTAACTCTTCCTTTAAATTTTTATTGTGTACTTAGGAAAATCTCGAGGGACGGAGCTCGAAATTCGTATAGAATTTGGCTAACTCCTCCCAAAAATTTTTACTAAGCATACTTGGCATTATTCACAAGACAGGGTTGGGAGCTCGCATAGAGTTCGGCTAACTCTTCCTTAAAATATTTGCTAAGTGTACTTAAGCTAACCTCAAGGGACAGATTTCGGAACTCGTATACAATTCGGATGACTCTTCCTTGAAAAAGTTTCGCTAAGTATGCTTATGCAATATTCACAAGACATAGCTCGGAACTCACGTAAAGTCTAGCTAGCACTTCATTGAAATTCTTGCCAAGTGTACTTAGGTAAACCTTAAGGGACAGAACTCGAAACTCACATACAGTTCGGCAATCTCTTCCCTAATGTTACAGCTACTCGAGCAAGTTGTAAGGATGGGGTCTTTTTCTTACTTGGCACAACTCGTTTAAACAAGTTAAGCATGCCTTAGTGAGGATCTGTTGTTTTTGGCATGCTCCTAGCGCATAGTGCTTTTCTTTGAGTTTGTCTTGTAATGATCAAGCCAAATGCTTGGTGGTTCTATGGCCATGCCCGCATTTTTCAAGTGGTATCAAGCTCGTGCTTGAGTAAGTGCAGAGTTCTTTCCCAACACATATTGTTTTTTGAAAATAAAGTAAATCAAAAAAATTCAAAGTGAGCAATTTCTTATAAGTTCTTAAGGAAAATGTTTAGTTTTAATAACAATGAGAAACAGAATCTTTTAAGTAAAAAGTTAGGATAAGTGTGTTTGACAAGTGTGTTTGAGGTAAATACCAGCTCAGTTAGAAAAATTACATTTTCATGTTAGGAACTTCTCTGGTTGTTTGAATTCCAAAGTTTCCGCTACGAGTTTTCTGTGCTAGACCTTCCGGTTGTATGTCTTAGCTAGTCGTTTTTCAAGCTAAGACTTCTTCATTATGGCTGGCGTTATACGCTTGGTCCGTATTGTGGGCAACCGACCTCCAATGGTATTACAACTTTGAAACCAAAATCTAAAGAGTAAGGCATTTCGTTCGTTGCTCTCCGCGGTGTGGTCTGATAATCCCACAAGAATTTTGGCAATTTTGGTTTCACAGCTCATGGTGGAAACTTAGTTGCTCAAATCGGCTACGACTCGTCTGCTTTAGTGAATAGTTCCCATGGGAAGATCTTCTTCCATGGTGTCGTCCGTGTCTTCGTTACTCTAATC
>CM018914.1:10500818-10508318 GCA_009663005.1 Actinidia chinensis | reverse complement strand
GTGTCTAAATCAAGTGTGCAATGAATGTCGAAGTAATATTACGATGATCTAACTAAACTCCCATCCCATGTAAAACATGTTGAGGCCCCGGTAATTGTTTGATCTCAAAAAGCTATACTGCTTCTCAAAAGGCACACAGTTTCAAGGCAATCGTGATTGCACCTGGTGCTCCAAACGTTTTTATCTTGTTTCCATAACATATATGCTTATTTTGCCCTTCACGTGATACCAGTTACATTCACCGGATAACTACATCCTTATCTTTGAAAACCATCCTTTTTTGCAATTCGGAGTAACATCTGCCATGTCGGACAAAACGATCATATAAGTCTCGACCACCTACTACAAATCATCTATCCCACCCAAGTTTCGTAAATAAATATGTGGAGTTGTCATGTAAAGCTTCACCAATGTTTGGATCTTCGTGTACTCGCAATCGAAGTCGTCATGCTTCCTTCTCATTTAAAACATCAATTATCTCAATCTGATTGTCAGACTAAAAAAAGCAATCAATATCTTCATTAGCTTGTGTCCCAGTCCTCGCCTAAGGCAACTGGCGTCCACAGGATCCACACTTCCACCGGCAACCTCCCGCCTCTATGCCTTACCTTGGCTAAAGAGGCCTACACCTTCGTTGCCATCGGTGCTTCCTCTGCTAATGTGCTTCGCTACTCTGCCCAAGTGAAACCATTTGAGTAAATGACCCTAGTGCCGATACGTCCTCCCTCCGACAATAGTTCAATGTAAGTAGGACATCTGCCAACCTCACAACTGTAACGACTTTGCACTGGTGTTTCATTGGTGCTTACCCTCCTCCTTCACACACAACGTATATTTCACAACATGCTGCTTGTCGGGATCTATAAAAGAGATAATTCATGACAATTTGCAATGTCAATGGTCGTCTTCATTGGCACTTCTTATATATCATAACATCTCTATTTTCGTCTATGTGGTATCTACATATAACTTTCAGTCATGTTCCCTCCGTAACGACTACATTAGTCTAATCATGTAACTGCGCAATTGAGTTTTCCCATTCCCACATCATAACACTAGTATCATCTAATATCATAGGATATACTTTCTCGGCGATCTCGTATTATCCTTTCCCCCTAATAAAACATAACCATGTCATATAACTTAGCTCTCCTAACCAAACGCAACAAACATGTAAAAAGTTTCAAATTAAACATTTATACAAGTCCTAAAAATATACAAGTCCTAAAACGTATAGTAATTAAAATATTAACATTCTTTGCTTCTTCAATACAGCTAAAATTTACTACTACTGTTGAGCACTAGAATCACCACAACATTGAGATACAACTTTGGAGATCAATTTGATCATGGAGCTTCATTGATTCTTAAGATCTAATTCAATTCAATTCCTGAAGTAATGTGTGGTGATTGAAGGCCTTGAGGGCGATTCAAGGCAATTGTCAGAGACGTTAGAGACTTCGTGGATTCGAATTGCTTATAGACAAGTGGAGCACAAAAGGGTATGGAAGTTTTTATCGAGAATCGGCTTTAAGACAAGCTCGGTGAGGTTATGGATCAACCAGAGGTTAGTCTTGTTTGTATACTTCATTTTGTGCTTAGTATTTTTCCTCTCTCTCTCCATTGGTTTTTTTCCTCTACATAGGGTTTCCACATATTTCTTGTTTATTTACTTTCCTGCTCTTTAATTCTTTATAACTTTTGATTTTGTTAATTGAAACGAGTATGAATTAATTTTAGAGAATTGAGATTGTTTGATTCATACTTTGTGAAAGCCCTTTAGGCACCAAGTGTTGGTGGAAGCTATAGTAATTAAAGTTAGCCTGGGGATGTAATGCAAAGTTTAAAACTTCAGACACATTCTGTATGTACGGTAAGGGCGTGACCGCTTTGTTCTTTTCATTATGATGTTTCCGCAAAAGAAAATTAAGTAGCATTTTGAATGAGAATGCACAAGTTTAAGGTAAGTTGGCCTTGGCGGCTAGCCGTCGGCCATCAACGCGCCCACGTCCGCATATGCTGGGTTGCGGGGCGTGACAGGTGGTTATCAAGAAGCTAGGGTTTATACGACATAGAGCCTATAGGTTTACGCCATAAGAAGAGTCCACGTCTAGGTAAAAGTTGAAGACTGACTATTATGTAACCTATATGTTATGTATGCTATGCTCATACTAGTATGTAATGTGGCCCTAAATATTTGAGATATGTCTAAACGTTTGTAATGTTGTAGAAGTGATGCAGCCTAGAAGAGGCCGAGCGAGGCCGTAAGGGAAGCAGAGCCGAAGATCGAGTTGATCGCATAGAGAGAATTTAAGAGGGACTCGTTCAAGTGGTCCATGAGGTTTCACAACAACATAACCATGACGATGGCACCGCAACAACCAGTAATGCTAATGCCAGGAGCCGGAGCGATGCCCGTACCCGCTTAAACAATTCCAGCACGCTAAAGCCCCCACCTTTCTTGGAACTCCCGATCGCCATGCTGCATAGTCCTGGCTTCTGGGAATTGAGAGGGTGTTTCGAAGTCTTACCATGCATCGATGAACGAAAGTGGGTTTGCCACATTCACTTTTGAAGGAGCCGCTTTGATCTGGTGGCAATTAAAGAGCCATTGGAACCGTTTGTGTATGGCCCCAGATTCCTAGAAGTTATTTTAACGAGAAGTAATTTCCTTAGATGGTCCTGAGATCAAAAGGTTCAAGAATTTTTGAATGTGAAGCAGAAATATGATCGTGTAGAGTACAATGCCGCAAGTTTTAGAGCCTCAGTTTATTTCCCCCTCACATAGTGGTCAACGGAATCTCGCAAGCGAGAAGATTTGAAGCTAGATTACGGTGGAACATCAAATAAGTAGATATATTGCGGTACCCACTCCATCAGGAATTTCTTCATGCCCCTAATTACTGAGGAATCCTTTGAATGAGATGTTCTCAATTCCGGCAAAAATCGAAAAGAAGAAGATCGGAGGAAATAGGAAGCCATAGGACAGAGTTCAAAACGACAAAGTTTAGGATCGTCACGTGGGAATTCATCGCCCCAGAAGGATTTGTCAGTCCAAGGAAGCAGTGGGTATAATGATTTGCCGACATCCGCGATTGTCAAAAAAAGCATAGGGGTGAGGCGTATGGGAACATAGCATGTTATTGGTTGGCCAAGAAGGGCATCAGATTAGAGATTGTCCAAGACGATGAATAGAATTCAGGAGCTGGGACATCATCATTTGCCTCGTCTCAGCCAGCCTCCAGCTGAGAGGAGGATAATCAACCATGACAGTCCGAGCTTTTGCACTTGTACCAGGGAATACCCTAGCTAGCACCTCAGTAGTGTCAGGTATGCTCTCCCATCTGTGATTCAACCTGCACACATTCTTATGGATTCCGGTTTTTACGTTACGCATTCATCATATCAAATTCTTTTTGAGCGTTATTTGAATACCTCTCTAGTACCTCTTGAATATGAATTATCAGTGGCATTGCCCTCCGGGGACGTCATGTTTGCGACAGAGTCTACAATTCATGTGAGATTCGCGTCATGAATGTTCCTATGTATATAGATTCTTATAACCTCTTAGAATTCATGTTTTGACGTTATCCTGGTGATGGATTGGTTATCTTCCACCGTGCACTCATCGTTTGAGAGCTTAAACGAGTAGTGTTCCCTTCGTTTGCTCATTCAGTATTAATCTTGAAGGAGAGGCGTTGTGCCTCCTCCCTACCTCATTCTTCTATGAAAGGAGTCTGCCTTGATTCAGAAGGGAAGTCAAGCAGTCTTATGTAGTGTTATCATATTCAAGTCTCCTACCATCTTTAAAGATATCCACGTTGTCCGGGATTTTCTGATAATTTTTTTCAGATGATTACCAGTTTCTTAGTGGACCGAGAATTGAGTTTCTATATAGATCTGAAATGCGGGTACTAGGACCGATTTCCAAAACCCCCTATCATATGTTGCCTTTAAGAGTTAAAAGGATTGAAGGTTCAACTCCAAGATCTGTTGGAGAAATGATTTTCTTCCTCTGATGTTTTCCACCTGGGGCGCTCCACCAGTATTGTTTGTACGGAAAAGGATGGTACGATTAATACCTTATTATACGAGAGCTGATCAGGTTAACCATTAGAATAGTGACCCTCTGCCAAGGGTAGAATGATTTGTTTGATCAGCTTCAAGGCGCCCAATGCTCTCTAAAATAATTTAGAATCAGTTATCACCACTAAAGGTCATAACTAGTGACATGAGAAGACAACTTTCAAGAACTAGATATTAGCTCATTGTTTCTTATCATGCCGTTTGGAGTTACTAATGCGCTAGCCACATTCTGATTTGATGATCGGGGGGATTTCGACCCTTTCTTGATGAATTTGTTATAGTGTTTATGATGACACATCCTATTATTCTAAAAGTTTTGCAGAACATGAGCAACACTTGACGATGGTTTTTCAAACCTCGCGATAGGAGATTGTATGCACTAAGAAGTGAGTTTTGGCTATCAAGTGTGACGTTCTTTCTAGGCACATCATCAGTTATGGATGGATATCTATTGATCCTCCCAAGTTGAAGCCATATGAATTGCCAGGTCAACGAATGTGACGAGTTAGGAGTTTCATTGGGTTTAGCTGGATACTACTGGAGATTTGGTACAAGATTTCTCTAAAATTGCAATACCTTTGACGCAGCTTACGCGAAAGAATGTTTCATTCGAATGGGATGATAAGGCGAGAGAAGAGTCTTCAGATATGAAAGAAGCATTAGTATCCACGATGGATTTACCTTTGGCCCTCCCGGACATAGTTTGCAATCTATAGTGATGCCTCCACATCGGATTGGGATGCGTATTGATGCACTGTAATGATTGCCTATACCTCAAGACAGTTGAGACTCGCATGGAGAATTATCCGACCCATGATTTAGAACTAGCAGTCACTGGTTTTTTTTGGTTGAGATTTAGCGTCATTACTTGTACGGAGTCACCATGTGATTTTTCAAAACCGACACAGAGTTTGAAGTACGTGTTTACGTAGAAAAGCTGAATATGAGCAGGTTAGATAGCTTGAGTTATAAAATACTACACATTCTTATTCATTATCATCCACGCAGTCCTAACTTTGTAGGGGCAGAACGTTAAGCCGAAAGTCGACAGTCATCTAGCATGCTTAAGTTTACGTCGCAAACATACCTTATTCGTTGAGCTAGAAAGTAGCAGAGAGTGAAGTGATTGCGCCAACACCAACAAATGATCTTATGAACCATGATCGCGCACTGACCTGGATGGAAATTGTAAAGCAACGGCAACTATAAGATCTACTTTGTGGAAAGTTTAATGAGGAGTGTTAGTGACTCAAACCAGATTTTACCTTACAAGCAGGCACTTCGATTCAAGGCCGCTTATGTGTTTCTAAACATAACAGAAGTCAAAAGACAAGTTTTGGAGGAACCCACAATACAAAGTTCATGATGCATGCACGAGGGAACGAAGATGATCGGATTTGAAAGAGACATTTTGGTGGCCTGGAATGAACAAGGAAAATAGCAAAATTTGTAGCACAATTTACCCTACCTGCAACCAGTTAAGCAGAACATCAAAGGCCAGCAGGATTATTGCAATCGCACCATACCGGAATAAAAGTGGGAGCACATCACAATAGATTTTGTAATCGGACTCCGAACTCACCAAGAGGTTGTAAGTCGTTTGGGTTTTGTAGACCGCCTCACTAGTCACACATTTCTTGCAGTAAAGACTACGTATTCATTTCGAAGTACGCACACCTTTACATAGCAGAAGTTATTCGACTTCACGGAATGCCAGTTTTCTATACTTTCGGATCGAGATCCGAGATTTATGTCAAGTTCGGAAAAGTTTGCAAACGATGCCTGCACTGAGCTAAATTTTAGCACCCACTTCCATCCGCCAACGGACGGACCCAGTCGAGAGAACTATTCAGACTTTAGAATCTGTTACAACATGGCTATGTGTACCTCGATTTCAAGACAAAGTGAAAATGCACTTACCGCTTGTAGAATGTCTTACAACAACAGTTTTCACACGCGACTTATGGAATTGCAACCATACGAAGCAACTCACGTGAGGAAATGTATTCGCCTGTTTGTTGGAGACGGAAGTTGGAGAACGACAAATGTTAGGACCCGGAGATTGTTCAACTGACTACCGATAAGATCAAGGTAATTAAACAGAGACTTCAAACTGCAACACAAAGTCGCCAAAAGAGCTTGGCCATGTTTCTGAGACGAGAATTAGAGTTGGAAGAAGGGGACCAACGGTGTTTTTTTGAAAGTATCTCCTTCTAAAGGTATAATCGTTTTATTAAGAAAGGGATGTTGAAGCCGAGTATATAGGGTCTTCCAAGTTCTTCAAAGAATTGTCAACCGTTGCTTTACCCCGTATTGCTCTCATAGATTTATCGACGTGCATGATATTTTTCACGTCGATGCTACGGAAATATGTACATGACCCACTCTTTAATTCTCATCATTTCCTTTGTACGTAAGAGAAGATTTAAGCTATGTGAAAAACACCGATCGAGGTTGTGGATCGTCGCGACCAATGCTTCGAACAAATGTCCCGCAGTGCGAGTTTATGGCGGAATCACTCAGAAAAACTCCACTGGGAGCGAGAAGATGAGATCAAGGAACGTATCCTTTCCTATTGAAGGAACATCCTTAATGACTCAAGGTTACATTTAGTTCTTTTTGCATTATCAGTATTTCTTCATACTCGTGTACCATGATGGTAGTTTCTTCTATCCAAGCATCTCGGGAAAAGGCCGATTTGGTTTTGGATATTATCACTCTGGTTACATGTATAGGCTTCCCAACTGAGATGAGCAGTGGAGGCAGTCACAACGAGTTAAAACCCTTAGACACATTGTTTATTTCGAATAGGTATTAAATGACACAAAAACAAATATTATTAGCATATCATAACGAAGGTTGACGTTAGCCAAGTTTGAGGACAAACTTTTATAAAGAGGGGAGAATATAATACCCCGAATGCAGTAAAATCCGTCAATGAACAAAAAAGACGCTATGTTAGTTTATGGAAGTCCCTATCTTAAATAAGGACTGAAATAAAACCATTTAGAATTAAGTCCAGAAATTTTCCAAATCGGTCGAAGAACTACCGGAATTCGTTCGACGATCGCGTTCGAACGGTACGAAATGTTCGAACTGAATAAGCAGAAAGTGAAAAAAAAAGGCGGGAACACGATTAAAAAGGGGTGGGGCATTACAAACCGGGAATGTTTTCCATTCGCCAATACACACCATTCTCTCCTTACACTTTTACCAAATCATACCACACAAACACACCCAACCACAGGATAGAGAGAGAGAGAGGAGACAGAGTAAAGAGGAAGAGAAATAAGGAAGGAGGAGAAAGCTTCGAAGCTCATCAAGCAAACATAAATCCGTGGTGGACTTTGGAAAATTTAAAGAAGAGTTATAACTCAAAATCATGTATATATGTGTATGTAAGTTTTAGGGTTT
>CM018914.1:10493318-10495818 GCA_009663005.1 Actinidia chinensis | reverse complement strand
TTTAATTGATTTTGATCTAACATTTTTATGAGCTGGATAGACTAGTATACCATCATCACAGTTTCATCAATCTAAATATTGCCCCATTCATGTGATATGGCTAGCGGGTCCATGGTCCTATGTGGTATATGGGTGAATTTCGGCAAATAACTACTGGTAAATAATAATCGACCATGTTCAGGATTTCACATAAAACTGGTCACCAATTTTCCTTGCATTAACTTGTCCCTGTATAGAACTAAACATAAATACATACATACGTACACACATACACACACACAGATAGGAATCAACCACGCACATTTGCAATCTGGAAGACCTAGAAAATAGTGGGCTCAGATCTTTAAAGAACAATAGCACATGCGATAGCACATTAGATGTCATTATGACTTTCACAGTTTCCGTTTCCCCCCGCCCCAATCATGTGCATTAGTTTATGTTTTCATCAGTAGCCATGCCCGAATAACCAAATACCCAGAAAACATGCCTAAGGAATATCTATAATCCAAATTCTCAAAAATTATCTCTAAATTCATCTCTGGTGCTGCACTTTTTAATTCTAGACGTGCATCCTCCAATTGTTTTAGCAAATGAGAGCCATCTAAAATATCCGAGCTTAGTCTGCTCTCCTCTCATCCAAAGTGCTATTACTAGCACTAAAACAAAGATTCGGAATCAACGGAAGGACAGGAGGTGTAAGTGATCGCGTGCCATATTGAAATAATTGAAAATTTAGGAGCATTGTTTTTCCACCAAAGTAAATATCAAATTATCCACGGTGTCTACACTTGTAGTAAATCGTTTCTAAATCATAAAAGTTCGGTGCCGTTAAACTACCTTCGTCCTCTACTCTGAAAGCAAAGACCAAAGGATCATTGCTAGTTGTAGAATAAGAAGAGTGCTAGCTAGAAAATTGAGCTTATATGAAGCATATATTAATTTAAACATAATGTCACTATCAGTCATAGAAGTTAATGTAATAATCTAAATTATTATCAATCTCCATCTAAGAAATAACAACACCCTTTCTAATTTAAAATCATTGGGTCCATACATGCAAGCTAAAATAAAATTTTAAGTATATCCTCAAATATTTTTTTAAATTTTGTTCCATAACTTGATTGAATCCTTCAAAATTTATTTATATCTATAGTCATACAATTTGTTACTGATATATACAAGTTATTAAGTACAAATAGAGAAGTAGGATAAGTAAACTCCTAACAAGCACATGTAGCAAGAGCATAAAACACTTTTAAAAATTGCATGTTACTCAAAGGCAATATTCCAATCACTGGAGCTAAGACAATCACTATTTTGGCATTGACAAAAATAGTAATAAATCCCGATGACTTTCTTTCTACAAGACTTTAACATAAGCAATGTCCGAATTCCAACGATTTTTATATTATTTTAAATTTTTCTTGGTTTTTACATTGAAATTAGCGGCACAATGATTCAAAATCATTGTTGTCTAGCTGGGAAAGTCCCTATAAAAAGAATTGCAGCAACCTCTAATTGTTTTTCTATGCTGGTCCTATATGTTTCAAACCATCTTACAGTCAACTAATTAATGATAATGGCATACACACGCATATGAAAAAATTGACCCCGCATGAGGATTAGACATTCTCTTACAATAGTCTCTATAGCACAAGATGCGCGATAGTTAGCAATATGGTTATCAAATGTAATACTAAAAATACTTTATTCAACCATGTCAACTCTCTCCCTAAAAATAACCATTTTTACACTGAAAAATTTCATTAGCATTAGGAGGAAACTCTAGTTAAAAAACGGAAAGTAAATATTTTTTTTTGCAAAATCCAATTCTATATTGTACTGAGTTCAGTGCATCAAGACATATAACCAAGATTATTGTTACCACTCCATAAATCAAGTAGTAAGAGATTGTACTATCGAAGTTTAGCAATTTAAACAATCAAATTTTTCGACCATCATTAAAAACTTTCAAAAACAATCATCTCTACTTGTATTTCTAGAGAGAAAAAACGGTTGTAAACAAAGTTTGAACAAAAATGTTCAAATCTAATATCATCACCAAAATGTAAATGGTTGTTCTGCTGCAGCTATTATACAGAGCCAATCAATTTCTCATCTGAGGTTTAGAGTTACATGAAATTACTACCAGAGGTACACTTTATCAAACACTAATTTTCATCTTATGTTATTCTAAGGATATGATTCAATATGACCGATGTCACTATTACTTTGAAGAATATTATTTAAATAATAATTTTACACACACTCTAGCTCCTATGTTAACTCCTTCTTTGTTATAAACCAGTAAAGCCTGTTTGGAAAAGTAAAAATCTCAATTTTTGTATTTTTGGATAAAATATAAAAGTGAGATTAAAAAAAATAACGTTTGTTGTTGGGGCTGACTAAAAAAAATCAATATAACTTTTAGCTAAGAAACAAATACAATGGCTATTGAATTTACTATAAAATCTAGGTGAAGTGGACTGTGAAAAATGGA
>CM018914.1:10480818-10488318 GCA_009663005.1 Actinidia chinensis | reverse complement strand
TGACTTGAGAAGCATCGTTTGTTCTATGGAGATTTGTAGCGGGGGTCTCAAGTATACCCTCTCCCTTTTTGAGTCAAGAACCTTATCAGCCTTAAACAGTAATTTCCAACCGCGATCAAGGCGTGGCTATATTTCAAAGGCAAAGGAAAATAAGACTCTGCTCGGAGGATACCCCAGCAATGTCAAGGGGTTGAAAGAGGTAAATTCTTCTTGTTTGGGCGATAAAGGGATTTCATGACGGATTAATTTGGAGGGGGCCGCCCAAGAGTTCCGAAGACATGGGGGGTCCAGGTCGTTTTGATCCTCTCTATCTTGTTTGTGTCTGTTACATCGGGTGCTCGGAGGGATAATATTATGTTGTCTTTCAGATAAGCACTACAATAATCTGCCTAGTGGCTATACGGTGACGAGCCAAAAAAAAAATTTTCGATGGAGATTTATCAAATTGGTCGAAGAAGACAGGGCGCTTTCTCAGTACCAGTGCTATTGGAATCGAAGTCGTTCCGCTGGGTATTTGTTTTCCCCAGGGTAATGGCGTGCGGGTGGACTGAGGGCGAGGGGACGTCAGGCGGGCGAAGCGCCAGCTCATCATGCGACGTGGGTGAGTCCCGCCTTCCATAACACGTCGGCGACAAAGTCCTTCCTGATATGATTCAATAGAATGTCTAGGATTATTAGGACAGAAACTGAGGAGGATCTTGCCTCACATCCCTGACTTGCCCTTTGAGGAGTGGGTGGTAGTCAGGGAAAGGTTCTTGAATCCTATTTTAATCGTTTTATGAATGCTTCGAGCACTAGCTCGAATTCCCACATCGGCCTCCTGTTGGATTGCGCCACACCCATCGAGCTTGAATCGGATGGTATTGCCCTTCATTTTCCAGGTATTTAGTATTTTTTTTGTCTAATTCGACCGCATCGTTTTGCAGCTATGTGGAAGCGGATTAGCTTTAAAAAGCTCGGCGAGAAGCTGGAAAAACTTGGCGAATGTAAGTTCGAGAGGACTCTTGTTCCCATTAAAGGGGTGGGTGATGGGTGGTGATTGGCAAGAAGCACGCCGGAGAGAGTCTCGCCCAGCTCGACCAGCAAAACGGATGAAAGAAGGTCGATAAGGCTCGAAGGGGGAAAGGGGTCGATCGCGGAGCCCGAAGCAGAAGGAGTGACCTCTTCGAGCAAAGCTACGAACCCCTTCCAGCCACGCTTCATCCGCCCGGGAAGTACTTCAGCCAACCTCGGCACGTTTTGGGCCCACGGCACCCTATTTTGGGCAGCACGTCCGTGGTGTTGAGAAGCTGTTGCGGGGTGTGTGTGATTCTTCACGACTGACAAGGAAACGGAAAGGTTGGTGGAAGAAGTTGACCCTGGATCAAAACGGCAATGAAGCTTTCATGTAATCGGTCAGATACAATTTGGAGTGTTTTCAATGTTTCTTTACAAACTTATTTGCCCTTGAGTGTCAAAAGCGTATTTTTCTTTATAGCAGGCGCTGGTTGCTCAGTTGTCTTTGGCTGTCCGGGCAGGGAAGCTGGGGAGCATGCCTCTCTTCCAAGAAGTGCGACTGCTTCCATGCAGACTAAAAGTGCTTGCATTCAAAAGTTGTCTGCAAACCTTGAACAACAATTGGATGAGCCCGAGTTTCGCGAGAAAGTAGCAGGCAACGATGAGCTCGCCAAGACTGAAGAGTAGAGGACGAGACTCCTGGCCGACAATGTTCGCGAGGTCGGGGCCTGGTGGTTGAGCTGAGGGGAGGGAAGCAGCTTTGGAACCCAAGCTAAGGAGTCTGATGTTGAAGCGGTTCCTCTCGTTAGAGTTTGTGTGGCGGTCGAGGATTCTGCTCCAACGTATTTCGGGAGGGGTTCGACTTCTAACAAGGTGCAGCTTCGCCGAAATGTACCCGACCTCACCATAAATCTTGAAGGCACCGTGGTCGACCAAAATCTGCTGGCGGAGCCAGGCGAGGCGTGCCGAGGAACAAGAAAAGGAAAAGGCAGGCGAGGACGAGGGGCGTAATAAAAAAAGATATCGCCCCTCGTTGAATTTTTTTTTGGAGAGAGGGAATCTTTATTTAAATCAATAAAAAATCTTTTTCTGTTCCTCTTTTAGTGCATTTTTTTATATCACGTGACCTTCACTGATATCCAAATGCGATCATAATTTTTTGGCGATGAAAACTTATTCTTTATAAGGCTACGGTAGTAACATTGGCGACCATCGATCTTACGGCGTTCAGAATGCCTTGCATCAGATCATAATGAGTGGGCGTTCTTGATAATGACAATATTCTTTATATGGCGATCAAGAAAGTCTTATCATGTCGTAATGAATGGGCGTTCTAAATAATGGCGATACCCCCCAATAGCAATTTAAAACTTGCACAATTGGTGAGATAACTTATTGGGAATCATAGCAATGAATTCGAAACTTGGATAAATTTTATTATCTGAACTAAGCACTCATTAAAATTATCGCAGGTACAAACAGAGTTTTTATGGCGATGCTGCACTGGTGGGGCATCTAGTCCAAATGCAGATCAGGCATATCACTGGTAATATTTCTTCAAAAACCGGCGTTCCAGGGATGTGAAGTGCTTTTCTTGCTTGGGTCTTCCAACAGTACAGTTGTGGTGCAGGGGATCGTCAACAGAACCCATCAAGCGAGCAGATGGAGTACACCATAAGGATGGATTAAAAAACGCACACTAATAATGAAGCTGAGTATGAAGCTCTTCTCGTTGGTCTTAGAGTGGCGGGGGAATGGATGGAATTAGGAGCACAATTCCCTTGGACTCTTCAGTGACTCACACCTACGTCTAAACCAAGTTCACGGGGACTACCTCGCCAAAAAGCAAGGATTGTGATAGCTTATTTGGACGAGGCGGGTAAAGACCGCGTCTGTAAAAATGAGGATTTCAGGATTCGGACAAAAATCACTCGGGAAGAGGAATTACAAAGGGCAGATGCCTTAGCTAATCTTGACTCAACCTTTGAGGTTATTTCATACGGATGCATACCTCTGACCTCCTAGCTAGCTAAGTATTGAGATCGCCAATCTAGTTCTTCAGTAGAAAAAAAACCCGGTGTGAATGAGCCCTTCTTGGCTTATCCCAAGAGAGTACAATGCTAAGAGATAAACTCCAAGCTCGCCGTATCCAGTACCGGTCCGTAAGATTTGAATTTTCAAAGAAGTGAATTATACAAAAAATCTTTTTCGGGACCTCTTGAAAGGTATCTGGACCAGAAGAAGGAAATATGTCTTAAAAAAGATACCGAAGGCATCGCCGGGAGCCATTTTGGGGCAAGGTCATTGGCGAGGAAAACAATTCGCCAAGGGATATTTTTGGCCAAGCTTGAAACAAGATGCATCTGCATATATAAGGAGATGTGACAAATGTCAAAGTTTGCCCCCATTAGCTGTCTCACCCCACACCAAGATGCGTGGCAAATAAACAAGCCCTTGGCCTTTGCACAGTGGGGAAATAAGACATACTCGGCCCCTAGCCACAAGCCTCCCTTTGCAAGGAAAATTCCTGATTGTCGCCATAGCTATTTCACCAAAATGGATGAAACTCACCCTCTCGCCAAAATCACCAAGAGAAAATAACGAGATTTCGTATGGAAGCACCTTGTTTGCAGATTCGGACTCCCCCCAAGGTATCATATCGGACAAGCAGGCAGTTCGACAATAACAAATTTAAATTATTCTGCTCGATCTCGCCATCTCCCATCATTTTTTTCCGACGGGCATCCTCAGAAAAAGGGTAAGTAGAAGTCACAATCGTACTATCCTCAGAAATTTAAAGGCGAGGTTAGGAAAGGTTGAAAAGGGAGTAGGCGAAAAGCTACCAAGCCTTCTTGGGCCTATCATACTACGCGCCGGATCCCTACGGGGAGCAACTCCATACCCATGGTTTTTGGAAAACGAATCGGTATACCAGTAGAAATAGGTATGCCGAGCTTCAGGACTTCAAACGCACAAAGAAAGCAAAGAGATCGAGCGAGAATTCAACCTCGACCTCCTCGAGAGAAAAGGAGAGATGGCCAAACTACGTCAAGCGGCTATAAATGCCAGTCGCCAAAAACTATAATCGAAGGGTCAAACACCGATCATTTCTCCTGGCAGACCTGGTCTTGCGAAGGGGAACCCTATCCACTAAGGAGCCAAGTGCAGGGAAGCGGTCCTCATGGGAAGGCCCTTACAAAGTCGTCGTGTCCAGACCGGGGACTTACCAAAAAATGGTTGGAAAACTAAGCGAAAAGACCAAATGTTGTGGTAAAAATCTGGGCAAGCAATCCAACAGTCATATGGCTCTTTGACCCGGCTCTTGGACTCGGCACAACTCGGGAGACCTGCACAGACGAACAAAGAAAAATGGCGGGACGAGGCCGCTCAAAACCCCTCCGGCGTGGAGATCAGACAGCTATGACAAAGTATAAATACGCTCGGAGGAGAAAAACGACTGAAGTGTGTGTATTGAATGTCCCTTGGAATAATGAGGAGCCGACCTTTATATAGGGAGTGAATTGGAGATCCGGGTGAGGATATTCAGAGCGAGATTTCTGGGCAACTAAGCTTAGGGAGTGGATCCCTGTAATTTGGAGAATTCAAGAGGATGCCATGTGGGGAGTGCCCGAATCATTGGGATTGTGTGGTCCTGTTAACAGGGCGAAATCCTCCGAGATTGAGCCCGGATATAGAGGAGGCGCGACGCGGAGGATTCGGGTCCTACGATCTGGCAAAGTGAACTAGAGGAACATCTACGCCTATATAGGCGAGGTGATCCAGGCGATAACATGAGCTGCGATCACAAATACGTGGGCGAGGTGATAATTAGGCGACGTGGTCAACTTGGATATTTTTCCACATCAGGTTTAATCCACAAATACTCTACCCAAAGCGGTCCCTACTCCCTAGATTCCGCACGGTTATCACTCAGACTTATCCATTTAACCATGGTATAATTTCATTTCATTGGTAAGTTAACACATTAATATTGATGTGGTACAAAATATCCAAGGTAGGCATATCGCCTTAAGGGTCACACCGCCATCTTGCCTGAATCTCCTGATAGCCCATTTTATCATCGCCAATTAACTACCTCGCCAATGTGTATGAGCTCCTCTCTCCAATTCGCCATTGGGCAAGATTTCCTATATCACCAAATTAGAGTATCTTTATAAATACTCTATCTACACGAGGCTTCCTCCCCACAACGACACCTATGATTGCGGAATGATCTCCATATTGCATTCTTCTACTTTATCTCTGACATCTCTAGGATCTCTTTCTATACTTATCCTCTCGAGGATCACGCCGCACTTTTCTTATACGGATCTCCATTCTACAATTATATAAAGGCCACTCTCCCATTATGAAAAGGTGTATATACGCATTTATAGTTCTGTTTTTACACTGCTCATTGTGCTCACCTTGGTCTGATCGCCACGCCTAAGGAGTTTTGAGTAGCCTCACCCTGGCCAGTTATGTTTGTTCAGTTGTCTGTGCAGGTCGCCCCAGTTGAAGCTAAGGTCCTGCATCGAGGTCAAGAGCAATATCGACTGTTGGTTGCTCGCCTCAGATTTTTACCACAATAGTTTGGCGCCGTCTATGGGAACAACAGTTCTTAACCTTCTATGCACCTACGCAACCATCTATTACCTAGACCAAGTGCCAGCAGCCCTTTAAATGACAGAGCCCATCCAACGGCCAATACTAGTCAAGCTCAAGATCTAAAGGGCCTTCATCGTGAGATACACGGTATGGCCGAGCAGATGAGAATTATGAACAAAAACAATGCTCTCCTTATACAGCACCTCGCCATAAATAATCCACCACCTCCTCCTCTAACACCGGCTCCAAAAATTCAAAGATCTCGCCGCCCCCATCATTCGGGCGATGATTCCCAGAACAATCGAAGTACTGGCCGAGCATGAAATCGACGACAATCGCCGAGCCCTCGACATAGGCGGCAAAGGAGTCCAATTTCATTAGAATCCCGATCTTCTAATGAAACTCCTGAAGTAGAGGGTGGAGAGGTCAAGAGATGAGGGAGGTCTCCTGGTCGTGGCGACTAGGAGCCTAGATGTTGAGACAGATCCACCACTCAAAAAATGAGGGATCTCGACGCCCGTATTGACGCCATCAATACAGGTATGAGTGCACCGGTAACTATGGATGCTTTGATCAAACAGACTGACCCTCCATTCACAGAAAGGGTAATGAGAACCTGGGTGTCTTCCAGATTCAAGTTACCTACTCAACTCGAAATCTATGAAGGGAAGACAGATCCTATGGATCACCTCGATTTGTACAAAAACTTGATGGCGCTTCAGGGGTATTCTGACGGGGTGATGTGCAAGGCATTTTCTGATACCTTGAAAGGTTCGGCAAGGTCATGGTACAGGAAGTTGTCCATAGGGATCATAGATTCTTTTGACGAACTGAGCAAGCTTTTTGTTGCCAATTTCATGAGTTATCGGGTCAAGCAAAAAAACGCGCCTCTCACCTCTTCACAGTTCACCAGAAAGAGACTAAGATCTTGAAGGATTATATAAAACATTTAACCAGGCCGTTCTAGAAGTAGAGGATCCCAGTGACAAGGTGGTGATAATGGCCATGATGGAGGGACTTCACCTGGGACCGTTGTTTGATTCTCTCTTAAAGAATGTCCCTGAAAACTTGTTGACTCTCCAAAGCAAAGCCGACAAGTATATTGCCGCAGAGAAGTTGGCCGAGGCTAAACGGAAGAGGCGAGGAAGGGAAGATAAGAGGAAGGAACCTGAAACCAAGCGAACAAACTATAGAAATGAAATGAGGAACAAAAGGCTAGACCGAGATTTGAGGCGACAAACCAATAATAGGCGTCCTCGTACTCCACCTCGCCGCCCTGAGTTGATGTTACCTCCCCTCAATGCTTCCATCGCCCAAGTCCTCACAGAGATCAAACACGAAGAATTCGTTAAGTGGCCAGGAAAAATCAAAATCGATCCTCAGAAGAGAAATTGAAACAAGTACTGTGAGTTCCACCGAGACCATGGGCATAACACCGAAGATTGTTTTTAGTTAAAAGAGAAAATTGTCAACCTTATCAAGAAGGGGTATCTAAGAAAGTGCATTGCTGATCGTCCACTATAAGGTTCTCTAGAAAGAAGATGTGGCGACAATAGGCCAACCACAGGGGACATACAGGTAATCCATGGAGGATTTGGATCAAGAGGATGCTTAAGCTCTTCTCGAAAGAGACACACCCGAAGTGCCATTGGGCGAGCTAAAGAAAAAGTATACAATCTCTCTTCACCATCAATTAGTGCTCATTTGCCTATTACCTTCACCAATGACGACCTCAAAGGTTTACACCTCTCTCACGATGACGCCTTGGTCATCTCCGTTGTCATCGCCAACTTCAATTTACAAAGGATATTGGTTGATAATGGAAGCTCGGTAGATATCTTGTTTATCTTGGCATTTGACAAGATGAAGATTGGATTGGATAAGCTCCACCCTTTA
>CM018914.1:10348318-10365818 GCA_009663005.1 Actinidia chinensis | reverse complement strand
TGAATCTAACTACTACTCAAAAGCAAAACAATTATCATGGTCCAAAAAATAGAGGGGGTAATAGTGAGATTTCAGAGGAATAGAGCCGGTGTCATTATAAGTTACCCTAATAAATAATAAGACATGCCTCATCTGAAGTTTAAAGGTTTGGATTGCATGGTGCAGATCAAGTATTTTGGATTCTATTTTGATGATTATATTGTAGAGTTTATCTAAACTTTAATATTTAAAAAAAATTACGTTAATGAGATATAGATCAATGGTCGATCAATATTAATTTATATCAAGATAAATGAATATAATCATGTGTGCCACACTCATTTATTAAGTTATAAAACAGTACGGAATGAATATCATTTTGTATCCGATCAACATAATTTTTTACTATATTGATATTCATAATAAAGTATATAATATGAACGATTTAGATCATAAAAATGTTAGAATTTGAATTTTAAAAAGTGTTGTGAACACATTTTTTGATTAAAAGTTAATTGAGTTCCATACATGAATAATGATTCATTCATGTTCTCGTAAATGAGTAAATAAATTTAGTATATTCATTTATCCAAAATCAATTTGATTTGAATGAGAAATTATTTCTTAAAGAAGCACTGTTACGAAGTGAAAATAGGGATATAAACTTCTATCCCACATTGGAAGTATGAAGGAAAGTTGTTGAAGGAATCACAAGTTTTTAGATGATAGGAGTTATATACGAAGTGGGCTTGATCCACTTAACCCATGATTCTAACCCACGAGCGGCTGCGCTGCAATTGCCCAACCCGGTCTGGGTTCACGGGCTTAGGCTATTTGAATAATAATTTTTGGGAGAAAAATTGTTAAAAATTACATTTTATTTCCTGAATTTTTTCTTTCCTTCACAAACCTTTAGGAGAATGAGTATCTTTTGGGCGACTGAGTGTCTTCTGGGATGTAACTATTGCCCAAAAAGACACCATATTTTTTTAAAGAGATGTGATCACCCATAAAGATATCATAACTATTCTAAAAGTTGTGACCACTCAGAAAGACACCATAACAATTCTGAGAGGTGTAATAACTTCTATTTAATCTTACAATCAATTCATTTCATATATAGATTGAAATATAGAGTGCTAAAATTGCATAACATCATTCAACATCTTAGTATACATTTGGGAGAGAGAAAACAGTTCGTTATGATCTTCTAATTTGATGTACTAATATGAGAAAATTAAAATTGTTATATCTTAGGAGTGTACGTCATATTCCGTGAGTACCAAGTGTGGGATTTAAAATGACTTAAGGACACTGAATCTAATTCAGATATTCTTGTAAGTTTATAGAATTGTTTTTATAATTTATTTTTTTTCCAATTATCTGTTGTCATTTATTTTGTTGTTTGGATATCTCTTGGTTATGCTTCTAATTCAAGTTTGTAATAAGAAGGCATACATACATTAGCATAGCTGTGTGTGGTGTGTTTGATGATTAAGGCCGAGAGAATTATTGGATCCATAATCAATCGTTGGTATATGATTTTGTGGGGTGTAGTGTTTGAGAGGTGAGAGGAAGGAAATCAAGGATAGGAACTTGCGGTGGTTATACGGCAGTGAGGGTAGCTTCAACTTGTCCACAAGCAATGTCCTAGTTACAACACATGAGTAGTGACTTCGGCCACTGGAGTTGTTTTTGGAAAACGGCTCTCCGTCGGTCAAGTTAGAATGTATGTTTAAATAGCAAATCCTGAGTACCTTTGTGAGAACAGGAGTTCTCTTTATATAGCGTAGCTCGACACGTATCTCAACGTGCCAACTGTTGTGTCAGTAGGTAGGTGACTGCCCCAACTATGCCTCTATGACCTAGGTCGTAGCACGTCTCTATACTATAGATGTTGTGTTTCAGGTATGAGGGTTGTCAGAGATAATTTTGTTGTGCAAGTCATCCTCTATCCCCTGACATACCTCGGGCTCGCCATCGATCATTGTCTCTCGACCAATGCTCAGTACGATTGGCTCACCGAGCTTGTTGTATAGCGACAACTCGATTGCAATGCAGATCCTTTAGTATTGCATGATGTCAATGCTTGGTATTGTTTCAACCAAGCTCAAGAGAGCGTAGTATCCCTACCTTGCTCCATGATGGTTATCCTGGAGTGGCTATGGCCTTGGTATGATCCGAAATTGTAGTCGTCTATTTTATCCTATTACAATTGTCCCTCAGTTCACATGGGTTAAGTCAATGCTTGCTGAGGTGATGCGAACTAGATTTGTTTTCTTTTTGAGGCTTGGCTTTATCGTGTTGTCATGTCGCCTGTCGGGACTTGATTGGCTTAGTAGCTTGGTTCTAACACTGATGCTGAGGCTCTTTCACTTTCTCCTGGGGTTTGTTTGGCACGAACGCTCGGTGTGGGAGCTGCTATGTGTTCGCCTCTCATCGTTTTGGGAGTGATGGTTAGCCCGTGAAATGATGCTCCCTAAAGGTGTGTTTAGGTAGTTTCCTGCCATTTCGGCATCCTATATAAGCCCGTTCATCTCCCCAATCACTATTCACAACACTTTTCAGAGAGTTTTCTAGAGAGAAAGAGCACCATTACTATTTTTTTGCCATTTTTTACGTCGGTTCCTATATCTGACGCTGATTTTACTTTCATTTTTTTAATTGACAGTTGCTTCCTTCCGTCTTGCATTTGTAATTTTTTGTAGAAACTTCTTTATTTCTTTCTGTTCATGCTTATATGATTCTTCTTCTGCTATTTTTTCATTTTTTGAGTTTTTGGTCTTCTTTTATGCGTCAATTTTTTTGGTCAAGTGACTTGCACGTCTTTTCACTGCGTCTATCTATGGTCACCCATCCACCATTGATGGATGCTTAGGCATTTCGGGTTTTTATTCGGGTTGATCCTAACTTGTTTGCTTTATAGAGACGAGTTTACCCCCCAAATCCTTTTGCTTTCGAGGTTAGCTTGAGGTAGTAGGGTGATTTGATCTTCTATCAATTGAATGCCATTTATAACTTAGTGTCCCCTGAAATGAGCTTTAGAGCTTGCACCGATCTCGGTTGAATCTCCCTTAGGAAAAACTCGTGGGACAGAACTCGTAACTCACATAGAGCTCGGCTAACTTTGTCCCTTAGTTTTTGCAGCCTGCGTCTGCCATGACTCTGTAGTTGAACTTGTTCTCACCATTTGCTTCTGTCTTTCAAAACATGGATTTGAACCATGCTCAACTGTTCGTCCATGATGATGTGGCCCTAGCTCAATTCTGTGCCGACCACAACATCCGAGATGATGTTCTAGTAGAGAAATTGGGCCCGAATAAAGATACCAATTGGGTAGAAAGGAAGGCAATTGTGTACTGGTCGGACTTGTTTCATCCACCAGGCCGGACTGAAATTCCCCACAAGTCGTCTACTGAAGGAGGTCATGGCTTTGTGCCACCTCACCTTTATGCAAGTTTTGATAAATTTTGTCTGAACCGTGCTGGCGATAGACGTTCTGATAAAGATGGAAGGCAAAGAATTCACCGCCGAGGATTTACTTCATGTATATTGCGTAGTGAGGACTAAGAAAGGCCTTGAGACCCAGATGTACACTGGTAACCACTACTTGCATCTCCGGAAGCCTAATCAGCCTCAAACGAGGTTGGTTACCAATTCCCCATGACAAGGACTTGTATCTGGACGATTGCGTTTGGGTCTCAAGGAATTGGGAGTTCTAGGATGATGACCTTGACTATTTTTTCTTTCCAAGATTTAGGGGCTATGTCCTTGTTAGTAAGAGTAAATTTGTTTTTGGTTTATCTTACCTCAATTTTTCAAGTAGATCTTTTACTTATTTCATTTTTGATGGTCTGATATTTCTTCCATCTCGGTTTGATTGTTGTAGGATTCAATGCCAAATTCTGGAGGAGATCTAATTGCTACCCCATCGTGATCGAGGTAATGACCAATTATTGTGAGACAAGAAAAGTTGCCAAGTTACTGAACTACATTCCAGTTTACCGCCATGTCATCCCTCACCGAGTTGACCGCTAGAGGCAATCAAGGCTTCCCTTTATACGCATTCGCGAGTGGACCCCAAGGCATTCCTTCTCAATAGAGTTCAGTGACTTGATTAAAGGTGTTGTTGCCAAGCTTATGTGGCTCAAGGAAAAGGCAGAAGAGCTGAGCACAGGTTTTAGCAGATCGAGGTCTTTTGATTTGTTTGGTCTTAGTGAAAAGAGGTGGGTGAAGAGGCAGTTGGCGAAGAAGTAGCATGGGACGAGGAGGAAGATGCCGAGGTCAAAGACGGTGAAGAAGTTAACCAGGTTGAAGACCTGGCCCTAGCCATTGCCCCTCCAGCCCAAATCTTAGTTGTCGAGCTCATACTCATGTTAAGCTCGGATATTAAGGCTGCTGACGACCTCGGATTTCTAGTGGTTGCACCCGCTACTGAAGATTTAATCGGTCACTCTTTCAATCAAAGGGGTAGCTTGGGTTCAATCTCTGAAGAAGAAGTTGGCATGGTGCCCAAATTCAGAGCTCTAGGAAAGAAAAAGGTTGCAGGGTTTAAGCTCGATCACCTAGCCCCTGACCCTATTTTGGCTCTCCCCAACCTAGCAGTAGAGGTTTAGTTAAGCGCCCTGCCGTCCAAATGAGCTAGCAAGAGGAATGGAAAGCTCCCCGCGGAAGGGCCTTCCCATCCAAAAAGGGGAAGGAGTGTCGGTATCTTGGTTACCCCCTTAACGATTGGTGGTGTTTTCGAGCTCTAGGTTCCCAAATTTGTCGTGGTTGAGCTAAGGAAGTAGGTTACCAATGCTGATTCCTCGAGGGATCATAAAACCTGTTTGGCCTAGGGGAATGCCATCATGCTCTCCTAAGATGTTGCTAACCTAACTATGGAGGGCCTGAAGGTGTTCAAAAACAAGCTGATCATGAAAGGCGTTCAGGTGTGTTACCCAGCTCGGTCAGTCCTTACTTTATTTTGTAATGATATTCAATAAATTTCTTGGGTTTGTTTTGCAGATCCTCTAGCAAGTTATGGCGAACTCAGAACGCTTAAAGAAGTATTCCACCAAGCTGAAGAAGGCCAATCAAAGGGCCCATATCTTTGAAAATGAGCTGAAATAGTCCAAGCTTGATTTGGATGCGGAAGAGAAGGTCATCGTTCATGCCCGAGGTGAAGCCAAGGTTACACTAGAGCAAATGAACAAGACTCTGCAAGAGAATATTGAGCTTAAGAAGTGGCCTCCGGAGAAGTCTTCTAGACGGTTTTTAACCATGGCTTTAATAGAGCTAGAGACTCCTATGAGAAATAGGTAGCCAAGCTTCGTCTAAGCATTTTTGAAGAAGGTTGGCTCACCTGCCTTAAAGTGCTTAGAGTTCCCTCAAATCACCTAGCTTGGAATGTTGCGGCTCCTCCCATTGAGCCCTCGGATCTGCCCGCGATTTACTCTCCACTCATCCTGCCAAGCTTTAATGAAGAGGAGTATATGAATTAGGCAACAGATGAGAAGGGAGGTGGTGTTGTTAAGGTTGGTACGACTCTGAGCAATGAGTTTGTGGGAGGAGAAGAAGAGGTTGCCGGTGAAGGTGAAAGCAAGAAGACTAGGGGAGCTGAAGGAGATACTGTCAATGAAGGCGACCCGAACACACAGCCAGCGGAGTAGTCTGATTTTGCATTGCTTTTGATTTTTTCTCCCAACTGTAATATTCTTAGTTTTGAACATTTATAACTTTGTTGTAAATATGCTTACAGCTTGCTCACTGTTTTTATTTCTCAGTTCATTTCTTGCCTGGATGTCATTAGCGTAGTTGCAATTTTTGTTTTCACATTTCTCGTGGGATAGAGTCCGATGCTCACATAGAGCTCGGCTAACTCTTTCCAAATCTTTGCTAGTTATACTTGGGCAACCCTCATGGGACAGAGCTCGGAGCTCGCGTAAAACTCGGCTAGCACCTCATGAAATTTTGCCAAGCATACTTAGCCATCCTCGTGGGATAGAATTCGGAAGTCGCGTAGAGCTTGAATAACTCCTCCACAAATCTTTCCTAATTATACTTGGGCAACACTTGGGGAACAGAGCTCGGAGCTCGCGTAGAGCTCGTCTAGCACTTCCCAAAGTTTTGCCAAGTATACTTAGCCATCCTCGTGGGACAGAGCTTGAAACTCGCTTAGAGCTCGGCTAACTACTCCCCAAATCTTTACTAAGTATACTTGGGCAAGACTCATAGGACAGAGCTCGGAACTCGCATAGAGCTTGGCTAGCACTTCCCGAAATTTTTCCAAGTCTACTTAGACATCTTTGTGGGACAGAACTCAGAACTCATGTAGAGCTCGGCTAACTCCTCTCAAATATTTACTAAGTGTATTTATGTGCAAACCTGGTGGGACACATGGCATGGGTAGGAGCAACAACGTACTTATCTCTTGTTTTCTTATGGATAGTGGTTAGCCCGTAAAACGTCGCACTCCAAGTGCACGCTCCGACGCTTTAGCTGCCTTCTTTCTTTAATGGTAGTTTACCCCCCTTTTCAACGATGTTCTATTGACCTTCCTCATTGATGGCGGTCCGCTTGCCTTTCATATTGATGGCGGTCTATGTGCCTTCCTTCCACCAGTATACATTTCGTAGTCCCCTTGCTGTTTCTGCATCTCAAATCTTTTTGAGTCTTCTACTATCCTCTAGGATTATAGTTGATGATCTTAGAGTTTCGTCACCTCTGGCCTATCTGCTACCGAGATGGGTCTGAGGCAGTGGAAGGGTCTAGTAGCTATCCCTTGGAAAATAATGAGTAGTCTTAGCAGGGCAGAGCTCGGCACATGCTAATGGCTCGTCTACCTATGTCCCCAAAGGTTCTGTAATATGATGCTTCTACTCGGCCTGATCGAATTTATGTTCATGGCAAACAACTCTCCTATAGCTGATAAGCAATATATTATGGTCTTGCTGGTGTCAGATATTGTAGACTTACACTTTCCCAAAAGCAATCCTTTGGATATCTGATTGATGATTGTTTCCTCAATTGATTATAATGGATATCTGCTTGATGACTGGGTCCCTAGTTAGTCATAATGGATACCTGCTTGATGAATATTGTATACATCATCTCGAGGCAACTATCCACAAGGACTACCTAATAGAGCTCGGGCGTCGGCATTACTTTAGGACACCTAGTTTAAGAAATTTTGTAATTGAATAACTTTGTTCTTGAACAACCTCATATTTGAACAACTCTGTGCTTTAATATCTTTGTAATTCGAACAGTTCTGTGCTTGAATATCTTTGTAATTCCAATAACTCTGTGTCTGTGCTTGAATAAAATTTTTCCTTTTTGTGTCTCGTTAGCATTCCCCAAATTTTTACTAAGGATACTTGGGAGACAACCGTGGGACAGAGTTCGAAACTCGCATAAAGCTCGGCTAACTCTTTTTAAAATTTTTGCTAAGTAAACTGAAATTTCATGGGAAAAAGCTCGAAGCTCACATGGGGCTCGGCTAACTCTTTCTTGAATTTTGTTAAGTATATCTAGGCAAATCTGATGGAACAATTTCGGAGCTCGCTTAGAGGTTGGCTAACTTTTCTCTAAATTTTTGCTAAGTATACTTTGCCAAAATTCAAATCTCAAAGGATCTAGCTCAAGACTTGCTTTGAGTTCGGCTAGCTATTTCCTTATAACAACTCGTTTTGATAGTTTAGGCCATGCCTTAGTAAGTAAAAGTTTTTTGAACAAGTATGTTGATATCAATTTAAGCTCAGTTAGAAAAATTACAACTCAGTGGCAGTACTTTCTCAAGTTGTTGGAATTTCAAGGTCTTGGGGCTTTTTTGCCTTAGAGGCGATCGTAGCAAGGTAGGATTGTTTGGCTGCTACCTGATCTCCATAAAGTGTCTCTTCAACTTGAGGGGTGACAAATTTAATGACTTGGTGCAATGTGGAAGCCAACCCCTCCATCCTGTGTAGCCAATCTTGGCTAACAATTGCATTATACGGAGAAGGTATGTCCACCACAATGAACTCTATCATGAGTTCCTGGGAACCAACTCAAACTTTGAAGGTAACGGTTCCCAGGTCTAGTGAGATTAAGCGTTGAAACCTACAAGAGGAGCTCAGGCTGGCTTTAAGTCTAATTACGAAAGTTTAAGTTGTTTAAAAATGTAATAGTACATCACCTCAACACTGCTTCCTGTGTCCACCAAGATCCTTTTCACGTCATAGTTGTTCATCCTGAGCTAGATGACTAGTGGGTCGTTATGGGGGTGATGTACTATCTCCAGATCGGCTTTTGTAAAAGTGATGCTTCCTGGCTCGAATGTCGTTTACCTCGGCTTCTTAGTTGCTAATTGGACCGAGAGAACCTCGTTCATTTGTTTGATCATTCGGATATCTCACCGGATTCTATTCTCAAGATATGGATGGTTTGGACTCCAAATCATGTGAATAGTACCCATGGGGAGATCCTCCTCCTCTTTCGTCTTTCGTGGTCTTGTCTATTTCATCATCACCTTGGTTGAACCTTAGGTTTGGTTTGACCTCGACTTCTCCTACTTGAGTCTTTTCCTGGTTCACAAATTCCTTCAGGTGTCCATCTCGAACTAGCTGGTTTAGAAAGTTCTTTAAGACTCGGCATTTCTTTATTCTGTGTCCTCTTTTTTCATGGTAAGAGTATCTCCACCGTTGGTTGCGCTTCTTAGGGTCTCTTCCCATGGGTTTGGTCTTTCTGAAGTAAGGTTTGTCTTGGATCTGGGCAAGGAGTTTATAGATTGGTTCCTCAGAAACCACATTGATTCCCTGCCTCACCCGGTTCTCGTAATCAACCAAGTTCTCCTTACACTTTTTGGACGGGCTCTCCCCCTGGGTTATTGTCCCTGTAGCTTTTTCCACTTGCCTGACTTCATCCTCCAACTTAGCGAATATTTTGACCTCGAAAATAAGGTCTTGGAGATCGATTGGAGGGTTAAGTGTCAAGTTCTCCAGAGTTTCTCCCTAAGAGTCAATTCGAGCTTGTAGCTCGCCATTGCTAACTTCTCGGAGTACTCCTCAATCTCGTTGTGGGTTTCCTAGTATTGTTTGATGTAGTTTTGGATTAATTCGTTCTTGCCCTTTTTGAGTATCTAAAGAGAGTCAATGCCTTTTGGCACTTTCGTGTTAATCACGAACTGAACTATGAATGACTCGGTAAGTTGATGAAAGCTCTCAATTGACCCCGCAGGCAGCTTGTTAAACCACTTTAACCTGAGATTACCCAGGCTGGATGAAAACACCCCGCACATCAGGGCGTTCATATTGTTCCAAAGGGCCATCATCTGTCTGACATGGCTCATATGTGATCTTGGGTTGGACTTCCCGCCGTACAACGTGAACCTTTGCGGCGTGAACTTCTCTAGTGGGTCCAGTCCTTAGATTTCTCGAGAGAATGGAGTCTGATATTTCAGGGCTAGGTCCCTTTGTTCGGGTCTGATCGTGCGGGCTATCGACCTAGCAAAAGCGACAACCTTACTAGAGGCCGCCACCTTTTAGTCATTAAGCCCAATGCGCAGGTTGTAATCTAAATTTCATTTGGTATTGAGCATCTTGCAGAGATCCCTATCGGAATCAGCTCGGTCCGGAGATCCCCTCCGCTTATTCGATGTTACTGATTTGTTATCCGTCCAGCTGTCCAGGTTGACATGGTGAGAGGTGAGAGGAAGGAAATCGAGGATAGGCACTTGCGATGGTTCTATGGTGGCTAAGGCAGCTTCAAACAGTCAACCAATAGTGTCCTAGCTGCAACACAGGAATGGTGAGTTCGGCTACTGAAACTGTTTTTCTAAAATGGTTCTCCGATGGTTAAGTTAGAAGACTGACAAATGTAGAGAGAGAAAATATATGTTTAGATAGCAAATCGTGCTTACCTTTGTGAGAACAGGAGCTTTCTTTATATAGCATAGCTCGGCTTGTAACTCAACGCGTCAACTGCTGTATCAATAGGTAGGTGGTTGACCCAATCATGCCTTTGCGGCCTAATTGGTAGCACGTCTCCATACCGTAGATGCTGTGCTTCAGGTATAGGGTTTGTCAGAGATAACTTCGTCGTGCAAGTCATCCTCTATCCCCTGACATACCTTGGGCTCGCTACCGACCGTTGTCTCTCGACCAATACTCAGTTCGATTGGTCCACCGAGTTTGTTGTATAGCACCAACTCGGTTGTGATGCAGATCCTTTAGTATTGCATGATGCCAATGCTTGATAGTGTTTCGATCGAGCTCAGGAGAGCGTAGTATCCCTATCTCGCTCCATGATGGTTAGCTTGGGGTGACTACGACCTTGATATGATTCGAGATTGTAGTCGTCTATTTTATCCTCTTACAGATTTTACACCCACTCAAATCTTGTCTCTCACCATAGATTCCTATTTCCTTTTACTTTTATGTGGTTCAATTCTGCCCTTTTTATTTTATCTATGTTTAAGAAATTATTTTCCAGATCAAAAATATTCATTGTTTTAATATGTTCATTTTCTAAGGAAATAATTATTAAGAATTTGAAAATATTTTTTAATATTTTCTCAAGTATATTATATATATATTTGAAAAATACTTAGAAAACAAGTTTTGAAAATTCACCAACCAAATCAATTTTTTAAAAATTATTTTGCAAAATTTAATTCTAAAAACTAAACCAAAGAGATTACAACTTTCCATGAAATTAAGTGGATCTCAACCTAATAATGTTCTAATGCTGCACATGTTTTGAACTCTTCTGCTATTTGCTGTTTTGGATTGGATTTCCATTTGTAAACTTTGACAAATTTTGTTCTTTATAAGGATTTTTTGTTTTTTGGTCTTTTTCTTTATAGTATTTGAAGAAAATGGAAATTCAGAATGAGCCAATGGGTATTTTGCCTGATCTCTAAATCTTTGGGCTCTTTTTTGTTACTGTTTTTGGAATAGTTTTTAGAAATTTGATAAGTTGACGATTAAGAAACTTCTTTGTCAGAATATTTTTGAGAAAACATTAAGGAATGTTTGGTAACGTTTTTACGTTTTTGATTTTTGTGTTTGTTTTAGTTTTTTTATAAAAAAAAAACTAAAAATATGTTTGTGTTTACTTTTTTTTAAATTATTTAAAAACAAAAATATGTTTGTCTTCACTTTTCTTTAAACTATTTTAAAAAAAGGTGGCGGTGGCAATGGCGGTGGAGTAGGTGTGGTGGTGGGGTGGGTGGAGTAGCGGTGGTGGTGGAGGAAGTAGCGGTGGAGGAGGTGGAGGTGGAAGTGGAGGTGGTTGCGGCAATGGAGGAGGAGATGGTGACGGAGGTGGTGGTGGCGGCGGCAGCGGTGGAGGAGGAGGTGGCGGCGGTGAAAAAAATTTGTAAACAAAACAAAAATATATTTTTGTTGTTTTCACTATTTTTAAAAATAGTGGTAGTAATTTTACCTGATTTACAATTATAAATAACACAAACAAGTTTTTATTTCGGTTAAACAGAAAAACAGAAATTAAATTGTTAACAAATATCCCCTAAATATTTCCGAATTGTAAAAAATTTCTTCCGCTAAGAAATTGAATAGGTTATAAACATTATAAATATTTTTGTTTTCAAAATTATTTCTAACTGTTATGGAAAACTAATTTTGAATAGGACATGCAGTCTAGTTTCGGCCGGTAGATTTGTAATTCAAATATTTTGAACCCTATTTTGATAATTTAAATTATTTATATTGTAAACCTTATCAAGGAGCTTAATACTGAAAAAAATCACATTAATCAGATACAAATCAATAGTCGATTGATATCAATTTATATTAAGATAAGCGCCCCTCCCTCACAGCGCCCCTCCCCCTGTCCTCCTCTTGTCCCCACTTTTACGCTTATACCGCTCCTTCATAAATATTTTTCCACCCTCCTCCTCCAACCAAATTAACCCTTTTTTTTCCCTTTCTTTTTTCAGCTTTTTTTCTTAGTTAACCCCCATTTTTTTCAGCTGCGGTTTTTTTCTTCTTCAGTTAACCCCATTTTTTATGTAATTTTGTTTCTTTTCTTTTCTTAGTTTTGTTTATTAGTTTTATTTATTTTTTAATCAGTTTTGTTTGTTAATTTTTTTTGTTTAATTTTTGACAAAACTTCCTTCTCTTTTTAAATTCCCCACCAATTCTTGACACATGTCAGAATCTCTTCTCCTTTTAAATTACCCCAATCTTAACACATGTTAGAACCTCTCACTCCCTTTAAATTACCCCACCAAGCCTTAACACATGTCAAAACCTCCCCATTTAAATTACCCCACCAACCCACACATCTCTCTTTAAATACTCCTCTCAAGATGTTGAGAATTCAGTTCGAAAATTTTTATACTTTTTTTAATTTTTACAAATAATGACATCAAAAATCTACAACTAAAAAATAAATAAAAGATTATAATTATAAAAAAATGATTAAAAAAAGAAACAAAACTAATGAAAACAAAGAAAAAAAATTTAAAAAAATACACAAAATTAAAAAAAAAATTGAACAAAATTTTTATAATTTTATATTTCTTTCGTCAACATGGCCTGAAAAAGTATAAAATCTTTATAGAATATTTTTAAAAAGTTTATATATGTATCCGTTTATATATTTGTATGTATCTCTTTTTTGTTTATTTTTATATATTTGCAAGCTAAATAGTGTGTTTGCTTTTTTAAGAATAACTCCTAAAATCTATAACTAAAATTTTTTTTTAATAAAATAAATTAAAAAAAAAGAAAAGAAAAAAACTGATTAAAAAAAACACAAAACTAAAAAAGAAAACACTAAACTTAAAAAACAAGGGGGAAGGGTTGGGGGAAGGAAAAAGGAAGACGACATAATGGTATTTTCGGGTATGGGGCCGGGAGGAATTTTTGTCCGAGGAGGGGCGCATAGCAGCTCTCCTTCCTTTATTAGTATCATTAAAAGAGTTGAGTGTATGACAGATAAGTCTAATGTGCACGAACCACCTCCAGCCACATGTAATAAATGCATCGAAACTTTTAAACTCAAAAGTACATTGTCTTTTATTTTTTACTTTTAGGTCGGTTTATAAAGGTTTTTAAGTGGAAAGGCTTAGGCTCCGTTTGCTAGAGTTTAAAAGTAAAGATTTTTTTAAGTTTGTTATTAAAAAAGTTAATATTTTTTGTTTTTTTTATTTTTGTGACTTTATTTTATCTAAAACTAAGTAAAAAAATAAAAATAAAAAATGAAAAAACCAACTCTAATTGAATTTTTATTTATTTTAAGCAAAAAAATTAAAAAAAACTGATACCAAACGGAACCTTAGTCAATAGTTCAAAAAACAAATATTTGGCTTTTTAATTATGAGTTCAAGTTTTAAGAATATTCATTTTATAACATATTATGTTAAAGATTAATTTTGTATTCAATCTCTCCGATACTTTTTAATAGGTACTCGTAACTAAATACGTTATATATATATTTGTATATATCTACACAAATATATATATGAGGTGTAGTTTTGAAACTTATAAATAAATATTTTGACTTATGCAAATGGATAACAGTTTTGGAATATTCTACATTAGAAATATTGGATAAAGAGAAAATGAGATGGGAGTGTCAAAAGTCTTTACAGTTTCAAATTGAACAAAACTCAGGTCCCTAAAATGGTTAAATTGAAACAACATAGTTCTAAATGTTCAAAATTGAAACTTAAGTACTAAAGTTAAACTTTGGTCAAACTACATGAACCAACAGTGAAATAGGCTGTAATGAGTTTTTATTTTTGTTAGGTTCAACAGATTTATAGGCTATGGCTCCGTTTGGTAATGCTTAAAAACCAATTTTTTTTAAAGTTTACTATTAAAAAAATTAATTTTTTTCTATTTTTTTTTACTTTTCTAGCTTTACTTTAGATAAAAATAAACAAATAAACAAAAATAAACAAATAAAAAAGCCAACTCTGACTAATTTTTTTGTTTATTTTAAACAAAAAACCCAATCAAAAAGTTCAAATAAGTTGGTTCTAACGGAGCGTATGGGCTCTCTTTAGGGTCTAGAACCAAGGTGCTTCTTAATAAACATACTGTTCAATGAATTTTTTATTTAAAACAAACAACAACATACTGTTGGCATTCCAGAAAGAAATGCAGTGTAGTCTGCAATCTAGAGCACCATTTAACTCCACTAGCAAGTTGACCATTTTCCATTGGGTTTGTGTGAAAATCATTAGATAATCCAGACAGCAGCCTCACTTTTTTAGTTTATAAATGCTCCAGTTCATACCAAGGAGAACTTCAATGTCAATAAGGAGATCCAATCATGACTAACATACATCGAGCCAAGAAACTTCTACTATCTAAAAAGACGTCAAAGTATTAACGTACATGTTATATAAATATAGTCTAAAAGAACCCATTGAAGATTTTGTGCCCATGCACAACAAAGTACACTCCTTAGGTCAAAAACCTGGTTGAATTGCGAGGATGCATGACAAGTCTATATACCCACCCATATGGAACTAATTGTAATTTATAACTACTGCAATTAGATAACAATTTATCACTTGACCTAATCAAGTTCGCGGATCAACTAATCATCAGCTAAAACCAGCTAAAGCAGCTTCAGAGTAACCCACACAATTGCAAGATTCTACCATGTGAGGAGCATAATCGACAACCAACATTGAAAGATGAAGTTGAAGCGGTCTAACCTAACCTTAAATTTGGAAGTTAATTGCGTGGACATATGGTTCTAGATGGTAGAATCGAGTATGAGAAACGATACCAGTGTCGGTCTTGTGGCACCAGCTTCCTGGCATGGGAATCAACCTCTCTACTAAAAAGAGGGGATGTTATCTACCTGCTACCTCTCTAAATTGTGTTGTATCGCAACAGGTTTAAATACCAAATACAAGAAGGGGGAATCAACTTTATATAAGCCGATGAGCTAAATCAATAACTTCTCTTTAATTGGCCTAACAATCCAGTGGCAGGGCCATTTCTAAACGAAAGAATGAACTTGATTGTTTGATGTAGTTACTCATCAATTCTAAGCTATATATCCTTCCTTTAGGTGGGTAAGCATGACAAAAAATTATAAGGACTGCAAGATTAGTTATATATTTGGGACCATAACCACCATAGCTACCTGCGAAACCCAATGTCCAAGGACTGTATCCACAATCATAGCCAGGGGTAACCATACATATAGTCCATATGCCACAAATTAGTAATAGAGTTGACCTTTGGTTGTATATTCCGAGGAGCCATTTGATCCATTGTTGATGACTTCATTAAGGAAGTGATACTTTGTGGTCACTGGGAAGCTGCCCAAGGCTCTACTTAGCGTTTCCTGGACCTGCTTCATTTATCCTCAAAATACCCAACAATCATGTTCTTCTTTGATTCTGAATTGTCTAATTTGAGAATTCGGTATTTTGTTTGTTGGTTTCCTTGTCAGCATATACCATAATCCATGAAGCCCTCCTATGTCACATCTGAATAGCAGGATCGGGAAAACATAAATGAAATTTGAATCAAGAGTAAAAAGCTTACAAGAACAAGGCAAAAGCTTCTCAATTTAAAGAATCTGACAAGGGGGGAGATAAAGGGACATGGTGAAAATACTAGGATTATCCAAAAAAACTGTGAAGCAAAGCTCACATTCTGGTCTCTAATGGATGAGGGCATAATTCTCCAAGGCAACATAAGAATTTCACAAACCGAAAACCCGTTTAATAGTGAAAAAAATAGGATTCAGAATGGTAAGGAAAAACCATGCACAACTCATACAGTCCAGCAATGTGACGCAATTTTTTTTTGCCAAATCTGAGTTAAAACAAAAGCACATACTTGGAAATGTATACTTCTCCCATTATACTGAACCAGGGAGGTGGATCAAGCTCCTGAATGACACAAGCACTTTGATATTCGCCACGAAAAATTCAAAAGTAAAAGAAAGACAATGACCCGTATACTATCAAAAGTTCCAAAAACTTCTGCTTAATTGCAGCTTCCAAGGAAAATACATGTACCTATCTTGCATACCCTTAGGCAGTGTTTAAAGAATTTGGTGAGGGAGATGGGAATGGCAAAGTTAAGAGGATCCAACAATTTGGGACAGTTGGATACTCTTAAACTTTTCCATTTCTATACACTTTTCCTCGTCAAATTCTTAATCCAAACACAAACTTAGTGTCACAATGTCTACCATAGAAGAAATGCAAATAACTGTATTAATGATAATTGGAATAATGAGAGCACTGCTAGTCCAAACAAAGCAACATGGATGTTGCTGTTGCAGATACTATAAAATACTAGTAAACAATAACGTGTTGGAAATGAAAAACATTTGGTAGACTAGCATAATAAGGTCCCCGTAGTTAATAGAATAGGAGGCAGGAGCAGAGACGGCAATGCAAACATAACCGCTTTGTAAAATATCAAAGGAAAGAAGAAGCAAGAAGTTATTTTTAAAGGGAAAGCTTTGGTAAACTTCACACTTCACATGGGTCACCTCACCTCCTAACCAAAATGCCTTAAAAGAGGTGCATTAGGAGGTGATCAGTATTATTCTAAAAATTTAGACCTGCTTAGGTTAATCCACATATTAGTATATCAATAAAATTGGAGGCTTTTTCAGTATTGCGTTTTGGTCAGCCATGCATTTAAATACGTGCAAATGCTTCCTGGCTCAACGATTTACCAATATCAAAACAACAAAGCACATTTGTTGAGACTATTCTTTTCTGGTCAATCTGGGGATTTTATTTGTCTTGGACGTGGTTCTGTAGTAGAACAATGTGTACGTAACAAATTCCCTCAGACCTGTTCCATCAGAACGCCATAAGTAACGAGTTTTTTGCTCTCTACAAAGGCCACGCGCTTTGTAACTGGTGATGAAAATACCCATATAATGTTTAGACATGGAATACAGGAATAGCGTTGCAAAACTAACAAGAAACACTGTTCATATACTCCATTAGCCACCGGTACTGTCAGCAATTAGCAAATATGTATTAATTTCGACAATCACTTCCATAAGCAGATTTTTCACACCCCTACACAGGATTTGATAAGTTGCTCCAGGCCATTACCAATTTTCAAACTTCCAAATCCAAGAAAATTACAAGATTGCTATTTCTAGTTTCACTAGACCTGCATGCTCCAAAAACAGGATTATAAAATTGAGTAACATACAAAATGCCAAAATCTGCCATCAGTGGGGCACACAATATCTTATATTATATTTGATCAGCCGGGAAAGGATTGAAACCACCATGCACCATACTTTCTAGGGGTCCAAACAGTGGTTTTGGCAGGTTGTTCCAGTCATACCAATCCCAACCATCGCATTTCTCAGGTTCAATGTTTTGGGGTACTTGTTGAGGATTTGCCAAGACCGCACGCATCAAGATGCAAACAAGATGAACACGTGGGTTTGCTCCTTCAGAGCAGCAGTTGTTAATGACAGTTAAGAACTCAATCTTCTCAATGTCTAAACCAGTGTCCTCCTTCATTTCTCTGGCCGCACATTCCTCAAAGCTCTCCCCTAATGCCAAATTTGTAGAATGAATATA
>CM018914.1:10338318-10340818 GCA_009663005.1 Actinidia chinensis | reverse complement strand
CATATGGGTTTGGATGCTGAGAATTAGTGTTGAATTGTTCTTGCTTTGGGTCACCATCTTCTCTTTCGAAGCCTTACTATTGTCTGCTTTCCTAAAAGGAATCCATTTAGCCTTTTTTCTACCTTAAGTGTCATTTGATATGCCTCTTCAAGTGAATGGATGGAATGAAACATTAACTCGCCGTGAAGATTAAATTTCAAACAAGTCATGTATCTGGCAACAAGTTGATCATCTGTCTCCATTAGATTGATACGACTCAAAAACTTGTGGAAGTGCTTTGTTTAATCAGCCACAGATTTGTCATTGCATTGGTAAAGTCGATGGAATTTTTGGTACAAGGACTGATAGTAATCAAGTGGAAGAAATTTCTAATCTAGCTTTAGATTCATCTCTGCCCATGTGCCAATTCTTGGAACTCCTTTGCTGTCTCGACTTCGTTGATACTGCTGCCACCAAACCAGCGCATGGCCCTTCAATTTTATGGCCACAACTCAAAGAACACTTGCAAAGTGGCAATCCAATCACAATATTCATCGTGGTCTAATTTTCTTTTAAAGTCTGACACTTAAACTTGGATACTTCTATCTATTCCTTCAAGAGCTCTTGCTAATTGTTCCATGGCCCATCGATCATTGAAAGTTGATTCTGAATTTCTTCTTGTACTCGAAGAATCAAATCCCTCCTCCGTACTGCTCTGACTTCTTGTGCTTCTGGAGTGACTTCTTCGACTTCGCGTGGGGGAAGTTGGAATCCGATGAAGAATTTTAGTCATCATTTTTGAAGGGTTTGATTTGCTGACGTAACTTATCCATTTGGTCATGTAATGTAGCATCCCCAACATTTGGTTTTCACCTTGGAGGCATAGTTACTGAAAAAAAACAAAACTCGAAGCAATCTGGATCTTTATAACTCTGATACCACTTTGATGTAGGCCGGAATCTACAATTGTAGGATAGTCCCAGTATATCTCTCAACCGGGGTAGCGAATGCAACTCGACGCTACTAATCACGGATGTCACTTGACGCGATCAAGCCACACGCTTGATTCTAGGAGGACTCACTCACTCCCAACAAGAACAAACTTGCATAAAAAATATTTTCAAATCAAAGAAAACTCTCTGCTTACACTTATATAGACTACAATGATTCTTCGTTTCTCCCCTTCCTCTTAGTTCTTTAAGTCATCCCAAAGCAAGTTACCTTTCCAAAACAGTCAGCACACATTAATAAAACATAGAAGTCAAAAGGTTTTTCAAATACTAATACCAGAAAATAAATACTAACTAGATAGATTTTTAATTTCCCCATTATGCTCCTGCATCACTAAGATGGGTTTGAATAATCATGGACTTCTAGTTCAGAAGGTCCTAGAATCACAAAAATGCATATATGGAGTTTAAAATTAAGTGTGTATAAAACTTACTCATACCCCTATCTGTCATTTTGTTTCTTATTTCAATTGGTTATCATCTGAGAGATGTACTGATTCAAATATGCACAATTTAATCAAGCTCTAGTACTATTTATTGTATCTTGTCTCAAGCGTAGACAACTATGTTCATTCTATTCCTATATTTTTAATATTTTTTGTGAGGAATTTTAATGTCTTGTATTTGCAACAATCCTGCATTGTTACCAGCAGTTTGTTATAGTTATGGTTGACAATTTGTTATTATCATTCCCCCTTTTTTTGGGATTAGCCATGAATTTTCGTTTACGCACGAGATCACTGCTTTCATTTCGACGATATTTTGCTTTCATGAATCGTTACAAATAGGAAACTTCCATATACGGTCTTAGAGGCTAATGTTCTTTCATGCAGAGTAAGTAAGACACGGAATGTGGTATACCTATCAAAATCTTGTGATGATATTTTTAATCAGCTGGCCCAAGGTGGAGTTCCCCCGGATGAGCTCCACAATAGCGTCTACAGTCAGGTCTCATGTTATTTCTTTTGGTATTATTTTCGATCATTGGAGTTTCAAATTATTTGTGTAGTTATTTTAATTAGTTTCTTAATCTTGTCTATTTGTTGGTAATGTCGGTTTCTGGGAGTTGCAGGAGGTTGAGATTGCTCTGACAGCACGTCCAACGCAAATCCATCGACGAATCATACAGTACAAACGCATTAGAATTGTATTACGTTGTGTTCTTGAAATGCTTAGTTAACATGTAGAATTTTTAACTATTCAATATTAATTACTTACGTCAGTACTTTGACCTTGATTGTGAGCCTGGTCTGCCTTTGCAGCATCTTTTGGAGTTCAATGATCGAACTGATCTTGGCCATGAAGATCTAGAAATGCTGATAGATGATCTGGTCTTTGTCTTTAATAATATTAATGCTGTTGTTATGCTTTTGAATGTTTTAATTTTCCAATAATCCTTTCTGGATTTTGTAGGTGAGAGAGATAACGTCAATTTGGCAAACGGATGATCTACGTCGCCACAAACCTACACCAGTTGATGAAGCTAAGGCTGGTAAGCTAGAGTTTAGCCA
>CM018914.1:10313318-10315818 GCA_009663005.1 Actinidia chinensis | reverse complement strand
TTGAGTGTGTATCATGTATTATGTGGTACCCATAAAATTATTAATTTTTACTTGTATTTGAATGGGGCGTGGAGTTTGGAATCCACCAAAGTTCAATATGTGGAGTTTTAGTAATTCAAGGGGGATTAAGATTCTTCGATTTGCTTATAAGTAGAATATTGTGGGTAACCTAAGAGGTTTGTAGAGCGTAGAACAAAAGGGTAGAGATGTAGAAAGAGATGAAAAAGTACTGAAACACTAGATTGACACTAACGCAGGGGAACTGGGATAGTTTCAGTGCTCGGAATTTTTGTTTGAGTGTCTTTAGTCCTATAGTTATACACTATACATAATATAATGGATTATATATCTCACTTGTAGACTTAGGTATACTTGAAAATTATGGTATTAATCTTAAGTTTGACAAATACATAATAATAAGCTGATAAAAATGGGATATAGGCTAGGCATTGCCAAACTACAATTATTGCCTGCACAGGTAGTAGTGCACTGGCCTTGGACATTTGGAAAGTTTAGATGAATGTTTGTTCTTTTTGTGTGTTTGTTGTAACTGAATTTACATTAAAACTTTATTTAAAAAGTAAAATTTGAAAAACATTAACATGGAGTTTCTCAAAATTAAGAAATTCACAATCTTTTGAAGTTGTTTTTTGACTCATGACTAGAAAGCCAAAATTGTGATAATTAAACACTCTGACACAATTTCTAATACAGTGAGGAATAAAAAATAGAAGCTGCAGTAAATAGAAAACCCCTTCGTGGCCTTGATGAGTTTTCAAAATGAAATGAGTTGATGAAGCAGACGGAAGCAAAATACTTTGGTCAATTTTTTTGGGTACATATCTCATTAGATTTGCGCAATGTTGTACCATTAAAAGTCAGCAGTACTACTTGTACCCTGATTTTCGTGGCTACAATTTCCCTTTGCGATACAGATACCAGACATATCAAGTTGCATTTCCCCTGCCTTTTCCAATGGCAGTTATCTGTTTTATTTTTGTATTTTCTTTTTATGTTTACTTTTTTGGGAAAATTACAAAAACAATTCCCAGGATTTGACTATGGAACAAATTAAACCCCACAGTTTGAAATGTAACAAATAGAATCCTATAGTTTTAATTCAGTTAATACCATTCGTTAATCTCCGTCTACTTAAGGCTAACAAAACTAACTGTTTCCCACCCAAAATATATACAAAAATGACTTTGTATAGTTCTACCCCTTTTGAAGCCTTAATTGAACTAATTAATAAGACAAATTAGAGAGTTTAAGTTTTGTATTTAGTTATAGCGACCTAATTTGTATGCATTTTGGAATGAGAATAGTTCGATTAGAGTTTTAAAAAAGAAAAAAAACTATACGATTTGTTTTAATGCATTTTGGGTGGGAACTAGTTAATTTCGTTAGCCCTATGTGGATAAAGAATAATGGATGATTTAAATTACTATTAAATTAATATTACATATTTGATTTATTACAATTGAAAGTATAGAGTCAAATTATGAGGTTTTTTTACATGATTTCTCCCCTTTTTTTAGTCTCTAAATGTCACCGATCTCCTTTCTTTTTTTTATGCAAAACAGAGATAACATAATGAGTTCTATACATACGTGCATAATTTTGTACGTCACGATGATGTAGCTTGAATCGGGGAACTTTTCCAAGAAAAAATTTGAACTACTGACATCTTATAAGAAACATGAATTCTGACTAATTGAGCTAGTCCAGTTGTTTAGTTTCGAGAACTTACAAGAGGAAACATGTGGAATTTACAAGAAGTCTGTTTTATGGATTGTTGAGTGCAATTGAAATGTGATGAGTTCTTATTAAAAGCATCCCAAAGAGCCGAACGACTACTGTTGAATGATTGATGATGGCTTTTGGTACACATTTATACTGTGTCAATTTAGGTTCTACCACAGAATGGTATTCATAATTCGAAGTGCTCATTTTCTGAACAAGTAGTTCAAAAATAAATCACATGATCACTCATAGAAATATAGAATGCAAAAACAAATAAAAACAAATTAATGTTTCAAATAACAACAAAGACTTATTCTACTTCCAAAAACATAACCCTTCATTGATTTTCGAATTGTGGTAATTTGCTAACTTGATTTTTTTCTTTTTAATTGCCAGCCTACAATATTTATAAGCCTAAAGTTTTATACTTTGAACAAGTTCAAAACTAGAAAAATTTGTTCATTTTCACTGGTGATTTTCATGCTCCTCATTTTTTTACATAATTTGATTCTCCATTAATTTGAGAATTTTGGCTCATAAAACTTATAGGTCCACGAATTATAGGATTTAGTAAAAACTTGATGGACTAAATTGTCTTAAGGGTGAATTTAAGTTTTAGTTGATTTGTTTTGGTCTTTATCAATTTTTGAAATTCGTCATAATTAAAGGAATAGGAAAGGTAATATATATATATATTTTGAAAACAATTTATTAAAGATGAAAATAAATTATTTTTTTTGTCTTTATTAGAATTTTT
>CM018914.1:10147343-10159843 GCA_009663005.1 Actinidia chinensis | reverse complement strand
GCGAATATAGTCATTTGTGAAAAAAATTCAATTTCGAGTCCCAGACAAATCATTCCGTTACAAATAACTCCACTATCTAACGGACGCCACTTCATCGCCACCTCGCCGCCGTTTGCGGCGGCGCCTTCTAGTCTTTCCTACGACCAACGCGAATATCCTCTCTCTCTCTCTCTCTCTCTCTCTCATAAACATGGCTATTACTTGTATATTTCTCTCTACACCTTCTCTCGCGCCTATGCGCTCCACAGCACCCTCCCATGGCCATCCTCCGCCGCCGTCTACTATCCACCGCAGCCGCCGCCGCAGTCCGCCGAGACACCACCGTTTGGACCACCGCGCCTCTCACAATCGTCCGTCCCGCCGCCGAGTCCCTCTTCCACGTCACCGTCGACGTCTCCGACTCCCCCGATCTCGCCGCCTCCCACACCCGCGCAGGGCAGTACCTCCAGCTCCGCCCGCTGGATGCTGTGAGGCCTTCGTTCTTCGCCATCGCGTCGCCGCCGTCGCTGGCGGTGGCGAGGGGCGAGTTCGAGTTCCTGGTGAAGAGCGTTCCCGGATCTACAGCGGAGATCCTCTGCGGGATGAGAAGAGGGGATGTGGTCGAGTTGAGTCAAGTTTTGGGGAAAGGTTTCGATGTGGATCGGATTTCGCCGCCAGAGGACTATTCGACTGTTCTGATCTTCGCCACTGGATCTGGAATTAGGTGAGTCTTCTGTTCGAATTTATATTCGTTTTGATTCCCCGTGAATTTGTCTGAATCAATTGCAATAATAACATACTAATTCTTTGTATATTACGATGCCTATGAAGACATTCATTCCAATTTTTGAATTTCACATAGAAATTAACCATAAATAAATACAATACTGGATTTGTTGTAGGTGCACTTCTAAAAAGTAATTTACACCCTTGTTTTTGTATGGTAGAGTTACTAAGGTTGTTGGATAATGGGGTCAGGTTGACGAAGTGCATAGCCCAGATCATGCCAAAGGTGCGCACCAAAGGCTGTATTTGGATGAAGGATTTGTAGACCGTAGAGAGAAAGAGAAAAATTAGGAGAAAAGATTAATTTGAGCAGTTGGATCATCAACTTTTTCCTTTCCTTTTCCTTCGCTAAGTCCTTGATCAGACATAGCCTTAAAAATGTTGTGTTTTTTCCTTCGTTAGCAAACTAACAACATATCTTCCCCTGCCAGAACCCCTTCCCTTCACCAAGGATCACTGCCTCCCCCTACTCCTCCCCCACTGTACATAATCACCACCCACATCATTAGCCGCCATGTGCAATTACCAAAATTGGCAATAACAATGCACAAATCGACATATACACCATCACTATATTTCTTGATGAGTCAGCAAATTTAGACATAGAGTGGTCGATGAGAGGGGCAGGGACAAAGAACATGAATTTCTTCCTAAATTATCAGCAGTATAATTGAAGTTGCAGACTGTATCTTGTGCAGCTTTGGAGCGCATCTTCCCATTCCCACAAAGGGAAACTAGATTCATGATATGCTTTCCCATAGATTTCTTCCCATTCATCTCTGCAAGCTCATTAGCTGCAGCCCCAACCTCATAATTATGGGGTGGGTTGGTTAGTGAGAAGGCATAGGCTAATCATTTTATCCCTTGTGAGTCTGTGACTATCCTATCACACCACATCATTGATTGTGTAGTCATAGCCTCATAGCCAGGGGTTAAGTATTGTCTAAATCTCTTTTTCTGTTTTGCCGTTGTGGTTATGTTGAAATGGCTAAGCTGGCATCGTTTTCCACAGAATTTTGTTATTAGTCCATTTTAAGCTACTTACATCATATGTCCAACCTTAATTGGGTAATGCTATCAAACACAAGGAAAGTGTGTGCACACGCAATGTGTGTGCAATATACTTAATTGTCCTTACAGTTACTCAAAAACCAAATACTTTAAATTGTTAGAACCTGCTTGATAGAAACAATTTGGAATAGTAAAAGTATACACAGCCTAAAAAACTGAAACCATACCAAAAGGGATTCTCCCTTAATAAATGAGATTAGATTATGTACTTTAACTTCATACGGAATGACCATAAATAAGGAGTTCATCACTGTTGTTTAATGGTGCGAAATTTCCATTGATGCATCAGGTTGTAAGAATTTTGCATATTGTTAGCATTTTGCCGCTCTAGTTATACTATTGGTTAGTCTAGACTTCCAGCGGGAAAAAAAGAAGATAGGTAGGTTGTTTCTCAATTAAAGCTTATGGGAGTTTAAAAAAAATGGTTCACTGGGAATTTAAGGGTGGATGATGAAGAGTACCTTAAATTAAAGATGCTTTGATGCGTGTGGTTCATGCACAGTTATGAGATGAAGTTGGTTTCAGCTGGAGGGAGCCTTCTGTTTGTTTTGCTTGGCAGGAACACAGAAACTTTGACTTCATGAGTTAGAGTGTAAACGTGCCGTGATCGGTGCCATGGAATAAGAAAAATGATGATGTATCAAACTATGGTTTACTGGACAGGACAGTGCAGTTGATTCCTCAACTGAGGAGAATCCTCTCCCTTTTCAAATTATAGTTCACTTTTTAATTTTTATCACTGATTTCCTGCACTACCTATTGCTTATTGATTTCCACAATGATTGTCGATTACAATATCCTAAATACGGATCTTTTAAATGCTCTTGTTTTCTTTATTGGGATTTGTTTTGGTCCTTTGTGTTTCTGGCTTTGCTTCATAAAAGAACGACTTAAGATAAGCAACATGTCATTGACTGCTTATATGCACTCCTCTTTTAGTATCCTTCCATTTTTTGAGTATTATAATGAACTTGAAAATGTGCTCAAGCTTGGTTTGTTAGGCTTTCAAACCGCTCTCAAACAAGCTTCAATTGAGCCCCCTCACTGCTTGCGTTTTTGTACTATCTTAGAGTGTATATTAACTTATCGAGATTGATCAAGCTTGGTTTGACAAAATTAAAGAGTTTCAAAATGTATTCAAGCTTGGTTTGTTTATATAAGAAATGGATCTCGTGTGAGCTTTTAATGAGCCATGCACAAGTGGAGCTTGAGTAGCTTTTTAAAGCTTGTGGTCCATCCCTTGCTTGGAGGCATGTGGCCATATTTCAGGTCAAACTTTCCTTCAGATGACACATTAAAAAGTCAATATTACTGCCTCTCGTGCCTTTATGCATTTTTCTTGGTGATTTCTTTGACGAGCTTCTTTTTTCTTATACCTTATTGCATGCAGCCCGATCCGGTCTTTGATTGAGTCAGGATTCAGCACCAATAAGAGACCTGATGTGAGGCTTTATTTTGGGGCTAGAAACCTTCAAAGAATGGCTTATCAGGTTTTGTTTAGGGGCTTGCTTATTGTGTTTCAACTTTCAACTTTCAATGTTCATTTAGCAAATAACTCACCATTTCCAGTTCGGTTATTGTCAGTATTGAAGTTTGCATTTCTGTCTCTCTGATATACTTTTTTAAAATAGGATAGGTTTAGAGATTGGGAATCTTCGGGTGTTAAAATCGTGCCAGTATTATCACAACCTGATGATAATTGGGCAGGTGAACGTGGTTATGTACAGGTAGGTAGTGGAAGTCTGTTTGTGCATAAGTTCTGATGTTGCGTTCCCTCCAGAAACAACTTGATGTTTTCCTTTTTTGCAAACATTGCTTTTCAGGCTGCTTTTGCTAGAACCAAAAATATTTATAGCCCCCAGGCCATTGGTGCTGTGCTCTGTGGACAGAAACAGATGACCGAGGTTTGTCACATTTTAATACTCTTAAATTTCTTTAGTCTCGGAGTACTTTACTTAATGACCTCCTGGTTACTTTATTTTATCTTTTTAGTTTTTTATGAATCCGGTCCGGTTTTGATTGGGACCAAAGTTGTTAATTCAGTATGGCCAACGTACCGTTTTGGCAACTGGTAGGGTATGTACCAGTGTACCGTTTCGAATTTATAGCTATATATATTGTAAAAATCTCACATGTATTTTGTTTGGAGTTAAATAGAACTATAAATAATATGACATTTAATTACAGATCACGGTTTTTAAGACAATTCAAACAACAAACCATAAGATTCACTTGAATTGGGGTTTAGGATTTACCAAAAGAACTCTTTTAAAATCCAGGATTTGGGAAAATATCAAATATGACTTGTGTACTCGATGAATTCTGGAATTTTATTGGTACAGGCGGGTACCTTCGGTACAAGCCGGCACATGCTGATATTCCTAGAGAACCGGAGCATAAGGTTGTGTATTCCATTTTTTACTTGGTACGGTATGGGATTGATAACTTTGATTGCGACTCAAGGCTTACTTTCGCTTGGTTTGGTTATCCGGAGTCTCTATGCTATCAAACTCTGAAAAGTTCTGAATGTTATTGCACTCTTAGTATTTGCATCCACATGCTTAATGTATATCCTTTTTTTGGGTAAAGATATAGTATTGGTCCGTAAAATATGCAATTAGTGCCACTTTGGTCTCCATTCTTTTGATTTTGTCAATGTAGGTCTTTAAAGTATCCAATTTGAGTCTAAATGGTCCAATCAATAACAGATGTTAAATTGACTAGTATAAGGGGGCAATTTCGGCATTTCGTTATCTTCTTCTACCACAAATTCTTCTTGGCATAGGCACGCCTTTGTGCTCCCTTCCCAGTAATGATCCTCTCCCTCCGTCCTCCCCAAGACAAAACCATCCACTAAATTAAATAATTCTCAGGAGGCAAAGAGATTTTTTCCTGATCATTCTTGTTCAGAAAATTCAAAAAAACATGTATGGAGATCCTGTTCATCATAGCGGATGTCAAATATAATGCTGTGAAGGGAGAGAGACAATTTTGTTTTATATAATGCCTTCTTGCAAACCAGTTAAGGAAGTTGCAGGGTAGGAATCGATGGGAACTAAAGAGAGCAAAGTGTGGATTTCTTCTATTTTTTTTCTTCAATTATGTTTTTCCCTTTTGGTTTGTGACTCGAACATCCATTTAGCAGAAAACATATTTAATGAGGTTTTATAATGTGATTGGCGTGGTAAAATTGCTAAAGATTGTAACTGGTAATGCCTGATGGCAGTATAGATGACGTAACTGGTTTTCTGGCGGTGGATGGTTCGGTAGTAGTTTGAGAGGCGTATGCAAGAAAAATATCCAAGCCTCTGTCCAGCCTGACTGCACCTCGTCCTGCCATCACATATAGTCCTTTGTTAATCCATTTTTGCTTTCATTTTCCGGGGTTGTGATGAACTAGTCACACAAATACTACAGCACACCACATATAGATTCGAATGGTTCATTTAAGGACCGAATCAACCAAAAATGAAAGAATAGAGACCAAAGCCACAATGACTGGCTGACTGCGTACTTTAGGGACCAAAACTTTATTTTACCTTAATGTATGGCTTTCTTATGTGGTTTGTTTCAATTTTGATGTTGGTCAAATTACGGTAGACATACTTGGTTTGTTGGACAAGCTTGGGATCAGAGCATTATACATTTAGTAATTACGTGCTTTGCTTTTCCTGAGTGGAGATATATAATCCTTCAAGTAAGTTGCATCGTATGTTGTCCATAGAATGAACAACAATGGATATAAGATGATGCATAGATGGATGGTCTCACCATCTCAAGACTTTCTAGCTGCTCTTGTAGAATGCTTTGCTTGGCAATCTGTTACATAGCGTACATAGATCAGCATTAACTGAGATGAGGAAAGAGAAACTGGTAACATGACTTCTCTATTGTTTTGCACTGCGGGGGAATTAGAACCCACACCCGCACAACCTATCTATCTATCTATCTATCTATCTATATACATAATCAAACTTTTATATTTGAATGAGAATTAAAAAATTTCGTAACTGCTTCTTGCAGGAAGTTACTTCACTTCTTGTGGCTGAGGGGGTTTCAACTGAGAAGATATTAAAGAACTTCTGACAACCCTCACTTGAGATTCATATCGTGTTTTTTATGAGTAGAACTTCTATTACTTCATTTATTCCATGACACTGAGGGTCAATTGTCTCAGCTTGGAAAACAAAAATAAAACCACTTTTGCTGTTCCTGATGCTCGAGTCATTTTTTAGACTACAGGCTCTACTAAAACTGAAGGGAGACATGTTAATACAACATGTTAAATTTTTCCCTTTTTTTGTTTGTATTTTATTCTCGAGTGGGGAAAAGCCCGGCACGGGTTATGTATTTGTTGTTCCTTTTTATAAATTATCCAATTTGAAATAAACTTTGCAACCGACTCAAATAGCGTTGTAATTACTGTTGAAAAGTGTTGATCCTTTCATGGACAAGCGTTAATCATGAGGTTTTGTAATTGCAAAGTACTTGCTGTTCTCACATAATTCTCTTTTATTTCTGCATGCGCGTGTTTATTTTATTTGTTATTTTTACAGTTAGTATAACTGTGTATTACTTCCCAAATTTGGAATCCAATGAAGTCTTTTACGGATTGCTTTCAGTTTGAGTGTTGTATGAAGGCACAGATCCTGTCCTATGTACTGAAGCTGTCATGTTCCCGAAGCAACTTAGCTATGGGTTTGGGGTGGTTAATGCAGTCCGGTAGGGCTGTAAACAGACCAAGTTACTCAAGCTCGACTGAGCCGCTTGATAAGCTTATATTTTACAAAAAAAAAGGTTACTCGAGCTTGGCTGATAAAAGCTCGTCCTGCACTTTTGAAGCCGAATTGTTTGGCTCTACATAGAGCCAGTTTTTTTTTGTGTGTGTGTGTGTATATTGCCCTTGGCAGAGTCTTGTGGTTTTATGATTGCTCGAACATCACTAGCAGCTTTAACCCAAAATGCAGCCATGACTATGCCAATAAAAAACTCGAAACTAGAAAATGACAGTTTAAATTCAATTTCTAGATTCAAAATAACTGTTAGTGAGTCCACAAATTTTAAACCGATCACAGGAACATTTTTTCCACAGAGTTATAACATCATGTCGTGTGAAACCATAGACAGAACAAGTGGTACAGTGATGAACAAAATGAAGTTCCTTCTAAGCATTTGGACAATGATGAACCCCCCACCATTTTCCGCGGCATTTGCCTACTTGCCTGCATCCTCTGGTTGTTGCTTTCCATTTGACGATGTCACCTGCTGGGATTCGGGGTGCCTGCGGGAGGGGGTGCCTGCTGGGATGCAGTCACCCCAAACGACGTCATTTTGGGTGCGTTTGACCCAAAACGACGTCGTTTTGGGCCAAAATGCACCAAAAACGGCGTCGTTTTTGGCTCCCTGCAGGGAGCCTCCCCGCAGCATCCCCAAATCCCACCTGCTGAGGTTGATCATTCTTCTGTTCCTTCTCATCCAAGTCATGCTGCCCATTGTTGTGATGATGGCGGCGGCGATGGCCTTGCTGAAGAAGACTGCTTTCGTGCTTGGCTCTTTTATCCAATTCTTCATTGTTTTTGTCAGATGACTTTCCCAAAGATCGGTTCCTACGACCACACCTGCGGTCAGAATCCAATGACTTCAGGTCATGACTATGAGATAGCCAATGACTGCTGCAGTGCTGGGCATGATTTCTGCTTTGACAGCATCACTGCCCTCCTCACTCAAAGAATCTGAAGCACTAGATTCTGTATGCCTGTGGCGTTTGGGATGCTTTGCACGACTTCTCCTGATTTCATTGTCATCCTCATCACATGAAGAATCTGCAATGTGATCGTCTATGACATTTGTGACGCTTTGCATGATTTCTTCTTTTGACTGCACCATCAGAATTCAGAATCGTCACTTGAAGAATCTGAAGCACTAGAATCTGAACTTGATTCATAAAGCCTATGCTTTGTGTTGACCCGCTTCTTTTTTCTTCTCTCTTCTTCTGAGTAACTATCACACGCATCACTGCTATCATCTATGAAGCTGGAGGATCGTCTTTTTGGTTTTCACTTGGATTGCTTCTCTCTCCTCGTCTTGTTGTCACCAGAATCAGAATGGCTGTGTTTCTTGTGTTTTTTCTGCGACCTCTTGGTTCTCTTTCTGCCATTGTAACTGCACTCACTACCACTATCAGTACCAGACCCTGACACAGACCTCTTGCACTTTGCACTTTGCCGTTTTCCGTTTCTTGTCCTTGGCTTCGGCATCAGCGTTTGCCTTTGCAGCGGCTTCAAGCTTCTGCTCCCATTTTAAGGGGTCTTCTTTCCTCTCTAAAACTCTCTTCTTTTTCTCTTCAACAAACTGTATGAACTTCTTGCAGTCCATTTGGATGTAAAAACCAATCCCAAAACTGCATGGTGGTATGAGGATGCCCAAAAGTACATCTCAAAGAAGAGAAGGAAACAATGTTAGTTCTTCCATCATGGAAACTTCATCATATAATTACGGAAACATATTTAATGTAACAAGCACGATGATCAAAAATGTTTTCGAATGACAATATCAATAACCAAAAAAGTAAGAAGCATTATAAGATAATAACGGAACATCAGATGATTGTGATGCAATAGAATTAATTATGGGCACGCAAAAAGGTAGAATGGAAATCTAACTGATTAAGCAATAACACGAGCAGAACTCCTTTCCACAAATCTTGAAAAAGCAAGACATTGCACTTCAAGAAATAGAAACGTATATGAGAACAAAAATTTTGCATCCTCCATCTGCAATTTGAGGTTGTATGTTCCACTTCCCCATCTAAACCCTAAACAAGTACCTTTTTGTTCTATCCATAAGAAACTACACGCAACAGACAACGACACAGTATTCATAATGGCCTAAAAAAAGACATAATTCACAATGGCTTTGTAAACATGACATATTTAACGATGGCCAAATAATGGATAGTCATAATCTACCTTTTGGCGCATACGGCGATTCTTTCACCATTTACTTTTAGGGCATTAAATTAGCTATCAAAATATCACCCGTCTCCATTCGCACGAAAAAGCCATTGTTCAACATTCTATTGCCAATTAGGAATAGATAGACTTTTCAGTTGGAACTTGAAGTGCAATCAAAATATGGTTTTGGGGGATGGAATTTATAGTGTCAACCATTAAACATGATACAAATTTGTTAAGTGTCGTACTTCTAGAAGAGCTCAAACAATCAACATCCTGATAGAAGAACATATATTCCAAAATATGCCAGCAAGATGAATCATTCTTATTGGCAATATCCTCCACTAGATATCACAAAAAATAACAATGCTTTTAGCCACATTTTATAAAGTATACAATCAGACTTCAAGAAGCTCCCCAATAAGCTTAATTCCTAAGTTATGATGGATATATCCATCAGACTAAAGCATATATGCCAGAGTAGATCAGTTAAATTTTCAAGTTTTCTTCTAAAGTTCAAAACACATACATTATAATGTGATTGAGAAATGACTTTAGTGAGCCATAAGCAAAGAAATAGTAGAAATTTAAGTCGGCTTTCTTACCTTATACAAGGAGACTGTAAAATCTAAAACTGACTCTCTTCCAAAACAGGAGCTTACAGAAGCCCAAACTTAAGAATCACATCACTCAACAACAATTTGTTAAAATGCAAACAGGTAAATCACGAAATAAGAAGATTTAGAAAAAAAAAAAAGAAACAAGTAATATCTACCTATAAAATAAAAAATGTTAAAAGAATGAAAAACAAAACATATGTTATGATCCCTCTGCTGCCACTAAGAAAGCGGTATAAAGTATGAAAACTGGAATACAAGTTCTTCGGGCATCCTCCCCCTTGAAAATCCCCATGTAAGACGGTTTCCAAGGGTGAATTATACCCAACGATTTGTATCATTTGATTCTACCCACTGCATCGTGCATGGGATTGGATTCAGCGTATGCGAGAATGGGATAGGATGGGCTAAAGCGTTGCGGTCTCACGGAACGGGTAACCTATAGGCTGGATTAAGATACCCTACAACTATGTGTGGGTACAGTACTTCGATGTTGATAGGTGCGCGTAGCTTCTCATCAGGAAAGAGCTACCATTGTGAGTGGGTGTGTGTTGATTACCTTGGACGTTGGTATGTTATCATCCCTCCCACGTCACTAAGCGGTTTGAAAACGTGAATACAAGTTGTTGGGCACCCTCCCCTTGCAAGCCGGTTTTGGCAATGTGAGTTCAAGTGTTCTACCCAAAGATTTGTATCAACATAATTCTATTACTTCAATGCAAAGTCTTAACCCAAGGATATAGAATCTAAACCAAACCCCAAATACACAAAGGAAGAAATAAATGCTTTCCAGAAGAACAAAGCTCAGAACATGTCAAATCACAAACTTTTAGATCAAGAACGCCTCAGAGAAACACACGCAATGAAACTAACAACACTTTCATATTCCATCAATATCACCACCATCACCCTACATATTCAAACCAACCAATCAATCAAGCAAACCCTAGTAACCCTGGAAAGGAAATTAACAGACATACAAAAGGAAGAATTAGAAATGACATACCTTGTTTGAGAGAGAAATTAGAGGCATTGATCGAAGAACAAGAGGTTTGCAGGAGAGAGAACATGTAACTGGAGGCGGTGACCGGACCGAGCCGGTCGCGGTACCCATTTAACGGGTTCTCTGGGTCAGCCCATTTCTTTTCCCATTTATTTCACTTTGACCACTGTAGTTTGGGCTTTGTGCTGATTGCAACTACCTGACTTTGTATGGTTTATGAACTAGCATATGCATTTGGCATTTGTTAACATACTATACAAATACACGTTAATACCCTTATTTCTTCGTCTCACACAAATGCACACACACTTGCACAATTACATACATACATATATACACACACTCGTGATGACGGTAGATGGGGGGTGGGGGAATTAGAGATGTCGGAATGAAGAGTGAGGAAGGAGGGGTGTAGTGGAAATATTAAGAGAGAAAAATAGTCGATAGAAGGGGAAAAAAATTAATGCAATGGTATTCTTTTGAAAACTAAAATTTTATGAGATTATTTTTGTTTTAAAAACGAGGTTTGTTCTCTCTATATAGGAGAATGAAGTGCACTTATTGTTTATTTTATTGAAAAATTAGATACTAAACTTTAGTCTACATACCACGAGAAGTTCTTATGTGGTTTTGAAACATTAAGGGAGTAATTCGCACATAGCCTAAATCACAGGGAGCCAAATAAAATTTTCCTTAAATATTTAGACTTTGTTATTCTATGATTTTCTTAACATCTTTGTATAATTTACAAATCATTTCATTTTTATCAAGTTGAGTCAAGTTTACTTCTAGCCTAAGTAACCAATTCACACAAGGAAAGTGGGTAAAGAAAGAAATATTAAAAAGGAACACACCACCTTCAAAACTCAAAGTACATACTTGCAATGCAAAAAGATTTGTTTTACTAGCAATTATGGAGTATCCAATGCAAAAGAAAATATTTTATTTATCAAGCTAAGAAAGGAGTGATTTTTACAACCTTTTCTCCAGAACCATAATCACCCCCCTTTCTTGTTTTTTATCCCTTGTGAAATTACAAAAAACTCTTTGCATTATGTAGAAAAGTGTATGTGAACTATGACTGGTAAAATTTGGAATGGCAATTTCATAATTTTAGTGTGTCAATTTTAGAGTTTCTTTTAGTAAATCTAAGTAGTTTAAAATCAATTTTATTTGATCTAAATTATCCAATTCTTATGAAACTTGATTATCGAATTCAAGTATTTTTTGAAGTTATAAAATAAAAATACGATTTTAAATTTAAAGTCGTGTATTAAAAATACAATTTCAGAGCATATTTATTATTAAAATCGTGTATTCATTCCGTAATTTTACGAGATAAACAAAAATTAAAGTCATGGTTTCGTCTCATGACTTTAAAAATAATTGTGTGTGGTAAATAAGTTTTTGACTTCTTGGTTCGGTAAATTCGCTACCAAAATAATTGGGTTTGGTAAAAAACTCGTAAATTTTATGCGTATATATATATAATTTTTTTTTTAATATTGCAAAACCCATCTCCCTACGTAATTAACACGGTGGGGTACATGCGAAAAATCGATTCATTTGACTTGTACGGTCGGTCCAGTCCTCTCAACTCCCAAAGTTCATCAAAAATCACATACGCGTACATAATTCAACAAATCTCCATAGATCTCAATTCCTCTTCTCCGATTAACCGAATCACCGGTCATGGCCGCTCCGTCTTCGTTGCCGTCGTCCTCGGCGGCCGTGAACATCATGCTCTCCATCTACGAGAAGAAAACAATCTCCGTCGATCTCTACCGCCCCCTCCGCAACTACATCATCTTCAACTACTCCGAGCGCGAGGCCCAGAACCTCGAAGACGACCTCCAAACCCTAAAGCAGACGCGCACCGATCTCGAACGCGCCTCCGCCGAGTCTCTCTCCTCCCGCCGCGACCTGCTGCAGAAGTACTACCGGTGCCTCTGCGCCGTCGAGTCGCGGTTCCCGATCTCCGCCGACAAGGACCACGTCAACGCGGTGACTTTCACGTGGCACGACGCCTTCAAGGGGAAGCAGAAGGCGTCGCAGCAGAACATCCACCTCGAGAAGGCCGCCGTGCTGTTC
>CM018914.1:10139843-10142343 GCA_009663005.1 Actinidia chinensis | reverse complement strand
CAGGTCCCATGTTAGTTTGGGAAGCACAGCTTCTTGATAAAAGCTATATTATAAAATTCCTATAAATTTGTAAAGTACCCTTATTTGTTTGTGAAGTACACGTGTGGCACTCAAACACTTATGGTAGGACATCATGTCTATTTGGACATGCCCCAACAAGTATTGTACATAAAGTTAATCACTGCAAGACCTTCATTTTATGCATGGTCTGTATTAGTTTGTAAATCATTTTATTTTTTTAAAAAAAGTATTTTAAGAATTATGAAATGGTCCTTGGGCATGATAATTTGATGAATCTGACACGTATACACATGTCTGCATCCACCCATGGAACATATTATAAAAGTAATTTCCTGGTTTATCCATGCAATCAGTTTGGTACATGTAGTTCTCTGTCTCTGTTTTCTGCATAGAGGACTTGCAGTATGGTTCATTCATATCTGGTAAACACCCACCTTTGTGTGACTCTCGTACGGAAGCTATCCTCCGCATAAGCCTGAACACAAGCGTGCTAAAGTTGTTCACCCCACCCACCCCTCTTTTATTTCTCACAGCAAATTCTTTTGGTTGCAAGAAAAATGGACATTGTTCTTGGATTTGGCAGTAGAACCTGCTTGAACATCTGGTTTGCCTTTTTTTTCCCCTTTTTCCAGAAGGTATACTGAATTTAAATGTGTACTAGATTGTTCTCATGCCCTGCAATAAAAATCCTTTTCTCCCGCCTTCAGTTTTGTCTGGTGTGATGCAAATGATATCGTATGAGCCTATGAGGTGTTATTGTCTCATGTCTACCTGCTTCCCAAACCCCCACCTTCCTCCTTCTGGGGAAGGGTGGACCTGAGTGTCCATGGATTTGGTTTACACCATACTCGAGTTCAGGTCTTGAGCTTGAAAATTCCATGTCCACACCTTTTATGAACATGAAGAAGTTTGAATATTGTTCTTGTGGGCTTCTAGAGGTGTTGCCACCTTCTTGTGTTACATTTTCATTTATTGTGAACTTGTTGAAGTTTAATGCTTCAGTGATTTTTCACTGCCTTCTTTCTTGCTTGGTTTTTGTGCATTATTTTATTGCACTCGGAATGAGTTATGCTCTTTTTTTTTTTCTTTTTCTTTTTGCGTTTAATGTGTTCTTATTTGGATGATTATATGTTGGGTATCTTAATATCTTTAGGATGATATATTGCCCAAGTTGATGGCATCTACTGGCTCATACGAGGATCTTTTTAGGAAGGAAATTACGAAGTATGATAATATCTGTCAAGAAATTGCCCAGAATATTGAAGCACAAGAGCAATTGTTGCTGCAAATTCAGGTTTGTTTTTCCTGTGCATGATTTTTAAAATTGCTATCCCATATCTCTCGCTCATTTTAAAGCAGGGTAGGTGATGAGATCTAACTGACAATCAAGGTGTGGTGTGGGTGGGGTGATAATCTGAGGCAGCATCTTTATCAGCTAGTGAGCTAGTCGCAACTAGAGTTTCCCAAGAAACAATTAAGAATAATATAGATGGAGAGATGAATGATAGAACTGTACAACAACTAACGAAACGTCTTTCTCGCCATAACTAAGATATAGAAAAAAGAAGGGTAACCAAGAACTTGTATGGAAAAGGATTTCCGACAAAAACTATGTATATAGGCGAGCCGGCGAATGGAGCAAACAAAGCGGCCTAAAATAAGAAAAATGTAATATGCTTTGAGCTCTGTTGTCTTGGTTCACTAGAAGCAGTACTTGTCAGTTCAATGGATAAGTTATATTTTTTCTTTTTTTGATTTTCCTTGTTTCTTTTGTTTGAACTATGGAAGGGTAATGAAGTAAGGGGATGGGAAAGGATCAGGGATTAGGTTTTGGATGGTTCCCTGTAGTACGATCAGGGTCAAGGAAGCTCTACACGACAACATAGTAGTTTGTGTGAAATTTCTCATTGTTTATCGTGGAGCTGTGCTTGGAAAGATATCATGTGTGTGCTCACTTGGCATTCCTATGATAGATTCTGGTTTCCGTTAAATAGGTTTTATATACAGGTCCTAGGTAAAATCTAAAGCTACCTTTTCCAATGTAATTTCCTAGCGTCCTTCATACTTGTCTTTGATGTTTGCTATTCAATTATCCTTCTCGATCCTTTTGCAATTTGAAAAGTGACTTCTTGTTGGAGAGCTCCTCCATTCCTTAAACTATTTGTTTTTATTTACAGGCTCAAAATGATGACTTCGCTGCCATCTTTAACCTTGAAGATTATAAAGGTAAGTCTTGCTACGGGGTGGGGCCAGTGCTGTCGTTATATATTAATTGTACAACTGTTATGTGTTTTGTGGATTGTTTTATTTTTTGTCTTTTCTTTTCTCGATTGGTCATCAAGTTATTTTAAGCAATTTCTTCTTGGTGCTCTGTATCGCTCTATGTTTTTCCTTTTTAAATGTGGAAATGAAATTTGGCACTAGAAATGAGTGTTGGTGGTTTTGTTATTGACTTGGGAACCTAATGGGATTGACATGG
>CM018914.1:10129843-10134843 GCA_009663005.1 Actinidia chinensis | reverse complement strand
GAAAACCAGCAGTCATCTCAAAGGAGGTACTATCTGGCACACCAGGTATAACAAGAGCCATAAGTCCCCCCCGCACAAGCTCTTGTGCTCTTACATTTAGGAATGACATCAAGTCCTTTGCAAATTGAGCTGAATAAGCTTCCGAGACTTCCTTTTGGGTACTTTTATAGTAAATCCTCCCCTTATTCCATGCAGGTGATTTTTTGTCGAGAACCTGTTTTGGCACTTCTGAGAGCCAGTTCAATGCCGCATATGAGTAAGCAAAATGCAGGAAATGTTTCGGAAATAAGATGCTGTGAAAAGATCCTGGTACTCCGGCTGTGTAGTATGCCTCTCGGGTGGAAGTGAAGCGAAAAGAGTGTTGAAATCGTTGGATACAAGATCAGTGAAGAACACCTGGAATTCCGGGAGTTGGGAAATGAGTCCGTCAGATTTGAATTTGACTGTTACGGCTTCCAGGACGATCTGCGCTGCTGCAAACGTATTGGGTCCTGAAGAGCAGCCAAAGTCTGCAACACGACATGGGATCAGAGGATGGGACAAGAGAAGCTGGTTGATGTCAAGGTTCTTGACAATTTCTTCGCTCATGGTTTCCTTTGTAGCATCCACAAATCCTCTCTGCAAAAGGCAAAAGCAAAGTTGTTATTATCATTGTCATCATCATCATTATTAACTCGACATATGGATAAAGAAATGCGGAAAACACACCATAAAGGATGAATTCTGGGCATAACTGTGAGGTCCATCTCCTCCATTCATAGCATATGGTGGAAGCAATGTGTTTGGCCTTTCATCTTCCATCTCTCTCTCTCTCTCTCTCTCTCTCTCTCTCTCTCTCTCAAACACACACACGGACACACACTCACACTTACACAAGTTCCTAGTTATGTACGTTTTGGACCTCAAGAAGTTTGACAAGGACAAATATGCCTCTGCAAAAAGCCAAAAGCCAAGTTTCACAAATCGATTTCATACAAGTACTGTGGATTTGGCTTTAGCAATCATTTTGGGCATTTCTCTTATCAATTCAATAAATAGTCACTTGGTCATGTGCCATCTAATACTTACAGAATTTGTAAACAAAATGATGTGGTAGTTTGTAGACTTTTCATTTAAACACAAAACACACCCTTTATAGTTATAATCTCAAAATTGCTACTGTCACATCATTTTGATGTTAATTTCTGTATAAAAATGCTAGCAGAATAACATTTTCCATTTAGATAACATAAATTCAACTCAAAGGTGATTTTTATGTGGTGTCAGCTGAGCTGTGCCATCCATGACATACCTTTCGGGTGGAAGTGAATTAAAAAGAGTATTGAAATCATTGGAGACAAAATCAGTAAATAAAAGTTACCACATTTGTGTATGAAAAGTTACCTCATTTGGGGTATGAAAAATTACTTCCATATCTGTCTCTCTAATGTCTACGAGACATGACAAACTGGGTGCAATCCGCCAATCCACCAGTGACAAATTCATCCACACAGCGATATAAAACCATGACAAAAATTCAGTGACATATGGTATATTTGGAGGCCTAAACACTGGAACACTGTTGCCAAGTTATGTAGTGCAATTCGTGTAAATGGGAAGGGCAGAGTACAAATCTTCAAAAACAAAAATTGTCTTACCTACTTGGCCATATCCATTGGTGACATAGTCATTGAAATGACATGGAATTCAGGTATTTATGACTCTGGTCTTCCTTGTGCCCTAAATTTGAGCTTCACTGCTTCTACTATGGTTTCAACACACGAGAAGGTGTTGGGGCCGACTGAACATCCAAGATCCGCTATGGAGAAGACTCGTGAAATGTCTTTTAATTCGGGGTTTTCTTGAATGCTTGTGCTTAACAACGACCTTGATTGGTTTGATCCCTCTTTCTGTACATAACTCAAAACTCATCATTATTGCTCCAAAATGTTATGTTAACTGAAAGACGTGTTGCAGGTAGTACAATGACAAAGAAAGAACAAATGGAAGATCATGATAAGCACATGGCTTGTGAAAATTCTCTATTAAAATATGTAATCACTTGATGTTGGTTCTGTAGATTAGTCCTCCATGTCTCACTTTCTTTCTTGACTGGCCTAATAGTTACGGTGTCATGACCTCTCACTTTCTTTCTTCAATTTTAATATATATTTTTTATTATTATTGAGGATGAGTTCTGGGCATAGGCATAGCGTGAGGTCCATCTCCATTCATGGCATATGATGCAGGCGGTGTGTTTGGCATTTTACTCTTGTAAGTTTTCTTGAGAAGAACAAATACGCCATAGCTTGTACTTATATATGAAAAGGTTCGTACTAGACATGAATTATGAAAAAGTCAAAACAGACGTCAATTATGAAAGAATCAAACAGCTGATCAGTGACCTCACTTCCTCAGAAATACAGCTGTGCCATCTAGTGCTAGGTTTAAAATAATATAAATACAATTCAATGGTGATTTTCATATTGTGTCAGCATCCCATGACATAGTAACAGAAAAATAAATATTACCTGATCATTTCCTATAGTAGTATTGAAGAGTGGGTGACACTCTAATATTAGCTGATATTGATTTCTATATTTCTCTAGTCCTCAAAATAAATAGAAGCACCTCAGTAATGCCAGCAAGATGTTCTTCAAATAGTAAGGTCGGGATGTATAGGTGCCATTTGTCTGCATCTATATTTCCGTAACACAAGTTAAATGCATTCGTCTGCTTGTACTCACGGTGAGGCATTTGCGATCTCTCTGAGGCATTTTATTAAACATTTTATGGCCATAATGCAACGCAGCGCATTTCACGTACATATTGATTAAAAGGCTTAAAGCATTCCCTAAACTCATACACCTACTTATGCACCACCCCAGCTGCCCACAAACCAAACAGGGTATGCAAACACACAAAAGAGAACACAATAACATTTCCCCGGCGAAGAATAACCTCCAAAAATCAAAATTATGATGGCAATTAAGAATACCAATTGTCCCCAAGTCTTAAGCTTTTATGACATGCAATGTGTATCAAGCTATGTAAATTTTATTATAAGCTCAAGATGCTAGGAAAAATGAACTGCTAGGATAGAAAAAAGAACCACTGTAGTTCTTCGGTAGCATTAGGCTTCATTTAGCAAACTGTGCTGCGCTTAACAAGCAAAAACAAAAGTTCAACCTTGCCAGTGTGAGAAAAGCCGGCGTCTTTGAGAGTTCTTCAAGCTTCTGGCAATGTCTCTCAACGATGTCATCAATGGCTGAAGATCCGAAGTGTTTGCATAGAAGGCCTTCTGTTACTGCCCTAATGTGGAGGCTGGAAAGCCGAACGCCTTCAGGAGTGCTAAGCTGTGGTTGTGGGTAGTTTAATCCAGAATCCTCTCAATGTCTAGCTGCTTATTCCTTGCGGCCACTTGTTTCACTTCGGAGGGTGTTGGGAAGAATATTGGTATATTGAACAAGTCCACAAGAGATTCATTCACCAGACCCTGCCATATTCAAATCAACTTGAAATGAATGGTGACAACTATTTGACTTTGTTGTTCCAAACATAGGAAAAAAGTTCATGTACAGAATTCTGGTGCAGAAGGATTTGGTCGTGTGCGGGGATTCTTTCATTTTTTACAAGTGTCACTGCCCCATAATATAGAAGGTGTTTTCGGTAGAGTGTATCTTTTCTTTTCTTTAGAAAATGGTTTAACGACAAAATTTACAATAGAAAATCTATCAAGAATTATGTGGACTAGCCTTGCAACATGCCAGGCCAAACAGAGTACATATTACCGTTTTATTTCACTGCATACGAGACATGAACGAATTGCAAGCATCCAACTAGGAAGCGACAAAAAATGGTGACAAAAGTTCGATGACATATAGAGGCATAAAGATATTTGAACATCGATGTTTAGACACAAATTATGCACTTCAATAGCAGTAAATGGGAAGGCAAAAGTAGAAATCATCAAAATTTAGTATTACCTCCTTGACCATATCCATCAGTGCATTTCCCAGACACTCGAGGACATGAACAGATGTTGACTCAGAAGGGTGAGTTCCTTCCGTCCGGCACGGTATGAGAGCCACCATCAACCCACCACCGGCCAACTCAACTGACCTGGCCCTGAAGAAAGTCTCCATGTCCCTCAGAAACTGACTAGCAAAAGCCTTCACCACTTGACAAGAGCTTAGCGCATAAGTGACTCTTCCTTTGTTCCATGCCGGGGAGTCTTCCCTTGTTACTTCTTCAGGCAACTTGCTGAGCCAATGAAGAGCAAAAGAAGAGTGCATAAAATTGATCGATTCCTTTGGAAAAAGCCGGCTGTGGAATGAGCCCGGAACTCCAGCAGCCATGTACATTTTGCCTGGTGGAATGGACTTAAACAGCGTGTTGAAATCATTGCTGACAGGGTCATTGAAAAAGACATAGAATTTGGGTATTTTCGACTCTGGTCTTCCTTGTGCCCTAAATTTGAGCTTTACTGCTTCTACTATGGTTTCGACACAGGAGAACGTGTTTGGGCCAACTGAACATCCAAGATCCGCGATGGAGAAGACTTGTGAAATGTCTTATGTTTTGACCTTCTCTTGAATGCTTGTGCTTAACAACAACCTTGCTTGGTCCGACCCCTCTTTCTGTATTTAACTTGTGTTAGGAAAGCTCATCGTTACGGCATATCATTGTCCTGAAATCTAATACGTGCTATAAAAAAAAAGTAATGCAGGCAAATACAATGATAAAGAATGAACAAATGGAAGATCATGATAAGAGCAAGGGTTCGTCAAATGTTAAAAAATGTAATCACTTGATAGTTGTTCTATAGATATATAAGTTGCTTTTGATAGCTTGACCTATTTTGCTGAGAGAGAGAGAGAGAGAGAGAGACCTGGACTTTGGAATTCATGGTGTAGCTATTGGGGCCATCACCACCGTTCTGGCGATTGAGTCCACCATGTCACAGACTTTCTTTCTTGATTGGGCTGTAGTTATGGGGTCCGATCACATGATTTCTCTTT
>CM018914.1:10109843-10112343 GCA_009663005.1 Actinidia chinensis | reverse complement strand
ATCAAAATGTAACTTGTTCTGTGGTTGTTCGGATGAATGCCATATAAATTGAAGTAGTTCTTGAAAAACTACTACTTGAATTTTGAGATTATGAATGAGGAAAGCAGTGCAATTAGCATTTTTAATTCTTTCAAGCAGAAAGTGGGGGATGCTATTTGAAGAACGCATTAAGAATTGAAGTATAATCTTGATATTATTGCATTTTGAACTAGTTAAACTTTGACCATTTTGCGGTAGTGTTTTGTTTGAATTTCACAACTTGCAAAAGGTGGTGATTTTGAACTCTCAGGGGATTTTATTCTGAATGCAGGACCTCTAGGAAGGTCTCTAGGGAAGATAGGCACCATCCATATTGAAGTCAGCATTTTCATTTGATACACCAATCATGAAGTATTTGGAATACACTCCTCTTGACCGGTAACTGTTGAACCTTTTTCTTCAAAGCAATAGCGGATTAACATTTTTGATTGAGTCCATAACCTCATCAGATTTGATGAGTACTAACCTCTTATTTTTCTTTTTATGTGTTTTTCTGTTACTTTTGAATTAAGTATTGTTTTCTTACATTTCCAGCATAAATGATTTCTTAAGTGATGTGAACCTTGGAGAGCGTACCATCAAAGGATGTCTTGAAGCCTACTCTTGTAAGAAACCCTGTGACATTTTTTAATTAAATTCTATTTGTTCATTTTCATTGGGTGCTAACTACTCATAATTTGTGTTCTTTTGCATTTTTTTTTATCTAGGCAAACATACCGGAACTGATAAGAAGTTGTCCCTCAGCTTGGAGCATGAGGTAATCGAAATTCTCCAACTTCATTTAATCCAAGAAGCAGGATTTCAGTTTCCTTCCATTGAAATGGATGATATGTTTCTGTTACGTGGGGAATTGGAATGAAACTTTTGGGAATAACAAAACTTCAATGTCTCCTTCAAAACAAATTGGTGCTTAGGCAAACACATTGAAATAAAAAGTTGAGTTAACATGGATCTGGAATCTTTTCTAAATTTTGCTAACAGTAAATAATTTGAGTTAATCACATATTTGTGCAGTTGATAAAATTGATTTATTTGACACTAATAGACGACATTTAGTTTCTGTAACCTTTAGTATTGCTTTTGTTGCTTTTATGTTTTTGAAACTTCAACTAATCAACATGACCTTGGAGAGCAACTATTGCTTAAACTTTATTTTCTTCTTTTATATTTTAATTTCTATCCGAAGTTGTAGTTCATGTTGTAAATTTCTAGACCCCATTTTATTGATCATATACGTTTGCATGTGATAATATTGATTTCTTTGACATTAATAGACGACATTTGGTTTCTACAACCCTTTATTATTTTTGTTGCTTTTATGTTTTTGAATCTTTTGGAAACATTCGAAAATGTTTTTATTTCCATGCCAAAAGAGATTTTGATCCTTGATTATATCTTCGGTACATAGCCCCGCCCTCTTTACATACCTTGTATCTTTTACACACACCTGCGCATTTCTAAAATATAATCTCAGGAGTTATGATCTTTACGTCAGGGATAATACTCATGAATAACTTGCTTATTTATCTTGTGCCTTCGCCATTTATCTCATTTTCGTTCATATAAAATATAAAAGCAAGAAAAAGGATAAATTTCTCTAGCGATTAAATTCTATAATTGGATCACTATTGGTAATGACAAAATATATGAGAGTTCCAAGCGTTTTAGTTTTTAGTCTCTAGTATCATAAGTTATGATTGTTATATGTTGTATATAAGGATTTAGAAACTATATATTATGATTTCTAGATGGTAGAGTTCACTTTTTTTCCCCCTTTGGGTGCGTAGGTGGTGTTTACCCATATTACAGGTTTGGAAGCAAGTAAACAGGGTTGGGGGTCTGGGTTTCAGTGTGAAAGTCATAAACCCAATGTGGGTTTTGTGCATGTTTGCTGTCTTTCAATAGAAATCCACCTACCATTTTGAAGATTTTTAATGTATCACGGAAAAATGCTGGGAGAAACTTGCTTGATCCGCTGAATAATTTAGCGCCTGATGATGAATTAACTAGCATTTTTCCTATGTGGGACAGCATTGTCGCAATTGAAACATGAATAAATCTGGGCCGCGTTGTATCACATGGTAAAAGTATATGTTAGATTTGTGAACTCTAGAGGTTGTTTGTGCTTCATTGGATACTGAGTCAAAAAGTGAGAGACGCCTGGTACTATAGAAGAAAGTCTCACCCTTTCCAATAACCACATTGATGCTCCTGTGGTTGTGGCTTCAATTGCCATGTCGGATCAAAATTAAATTCGCAGAAACAAATAACATATATAGGCACTCCGATCGCTTCTGTTACTTTTTTTTGTGCCACATATTGTCATGGATATAGGGACCTCCTCCCCAGTAAGGTTTTGGGATTGGGCCGTTGAGTTTTGGGTGAAGTGGTTTGGATTCCCTTTCCCAGAACCATGTTGTTTCCGTGTATATGTTTTCAATTAGGACTGAGGAACTGAATT
>CM018914.1:10092343-10094843 GCA_009663005.1 Actinidia chinensis | reverse complement strand
AGAGGTAGATCTTCATCGGTGATTCGTGGCAAATCTCAGTGCAAGAACCGCGAACCGGGGGATTCCATCCCGAGATTTGGCTCCTTCTGGAGAGAGAGAGCTATATAGACATGCATATCTGTCGACTGAGAGTAGGGCAATACACACATACACATACATATACATGTGTATATGTAGAGAGAGAAGCACATGGCAGTGTGAAGAGGGGTCGAATAAGCCGCACTGAACGACCGACTGTGAATGAATGAAGCAAAGAAAAGCGCTCTCTCTCTCTCTCTCTCTTAATTTTCTCTCTCTAAGTTTACCTTTTAAATTGTTTAATTAATCAACTTTTCCATGACCAACGAGTCCACGTTATTAATTACTACTTTGGTAGACAAAAATGCCACTGATTCTGTAGCGCTTTCCATTTCTGGAAATCCAGGTTGAGTGTAATTAAGGTGAAGTTTGGAGCCTTTTTGGGAATTCGCACCAGGTGAATGACAACAAAACGCTAGTATCTCAGATGAAAGTTATGGGTCTTTGATTTTATATTTATTTATTAATTAATTTATCTGATTAGTTAGGTAATTAATATCTTAATCCTTTAATTTAAACGGTTCATGAGGGAGTGATCTGGTGTGTCTAGGTGCACGATTGGCTCGTAGTGAATAATCAGGGGAGTGGGACCCAGAAGAATCTTTGCCTTTTTTTTCTTTCGTTTTCGCTTGTTTGGTGATTAACGGTGGAAAATTGACATGAAGGAAAGGAAAATCATTTGAACGGTAGAAAATGGAAAAATCTAATTGTAAAGGAGCAAAATATACAATGATAAAATTTTGCATTGTTAGGCAGGGAGCTCTGACGAGCTATCGCTATGAAGTAAGTTCAGTTGTCCTTTGCGTCGGAACTCGGTGCAAACACTACTGAATACAGGCACTGTCCAAGCTAAGACCATCGTTACTTTCGAGTTGTCGCTATTTAACAAGCTCGAAAAAATAACTGCGCTAGAGCTTGAATAAGGGGCAACGATGGTAATCCCGAGGGATGTTAGCGGACAGAAGGTGACTTGCACGTTGAAATTTCTTCTGACAACCCCCACGCCCGAATAGAGATATCAACGGCATGATGACAAGCTACCAGTCAACCCATAGGACAGAGTCTGAGTCAGCCGCCTATTCTTTGACACAGTGGTTAGAGCGTATAAACAAGCGCCGAGCTGTAGCATGTCCATGACAAGATAACTACAGCGTCAAGGCACGCGCCAAGTTGTGCCATAAAAATTTAAATTTTATCTCTCTAAAAGGTACACGAACTTTGGTTTGAGAAGACACACACTCTCTCTACATACATTTTTCGGTCATCTAACTTGACTGTCGGAGAGCCATTTTTCAAAAATTACTCTGGTGGTCGTTCTTACTGTTTCTGTGTCGTAGTTAGGCCCTTGCTGACTGCAGACACCCGTATAGCCGTAGGACCACTGCAGATGTCTATCCTCAATTTTCTTATATCTCATTTCATAAACTTACACCCCACACTAATGCTCTGTTTGGGAGTTGGGACTATGGAAACTCTCTCTAATGGACTTTTTCTCAAATTGGATTAATGTTTTTTGTTTTTTATGATTCTTTTCATCGAGAAAAATTCGAAGGATTTTTTTTTATATAAATTCAGTTATTTTTTAAAAAAATCTCAATTATTCTCTTTAAGAGAAACCAATAAATTTATAATTTTGATTAAAAAAAAGTCAACTAAGATAAATGAAAAAAGTCAAAAATAAAAATAAAAACTAAATTAACTCAAATTTGAGCTATTTTAGCTAATCCAAGCTGAACTTTATGATAGTTTTCACCAGGCCACTAATTTTTCGACGCCCCAAATTGTTATTCTCAGCTTTTTGTCAAAATGGCTCTAATCATAATTATCTTTATTCAAAGGCCACTTTATGAAAAAAATAGTTTTAGATACACATAAATTACTATACTCATATGAGTTGTGTACTCACATCCAAATCATAGTGTGGAGCTCACAACTCCTGTAAATATGAAATAATTTATTCAATAATTTATAAAGTGTATTTAGAATTACTCGAAAAAACATTACTCTGAACAAAGAAAAAACTCCTTGTTTTTCCTACTAAAAAAATACAAAATTGCATCATTTTGTGACCTAACAATATATTCATACGCATTGTATATAACAATTATAATAGTACTGACTACTGAGTAGTTGGTCTCTATCTAAATCCATGCATTAGCGTTACTTACCCGTTTTTCAAAGGAGTTGTTTCATGTCCCCATCGATTGCTACCTGCATAACCAAATCCACTAGATATTTAATGTGTTCCATTATTTAACATTTGGTGTATTACCAAAGAGACGTGCTAAATAGATCATATAGTTTTTATTATTTTATTTTATTGCATATATGGCAAGTTCATCTTGATTATGCATTTACTTAAATAAGACTCCAATGGGGGAAAATTTGTGGTACGCAGTAAATAAAAAAAATTTGTAACTAG
>CM018914.1:10082343-10087343 GCA_009663005.1 Actinidia chinensis | reverse complement strand
GTAAATTAAAATTAGTTACAAAAATATAATTACAAATATAGCATACACTGTTATGACAACAATTTGAACTTAGTTGTACCAGATAATTGAAAATAGAACTTGATTGTCTAAATTAAAACTTGATAGAACTTAATGGTAATATTGCACAAAAAATTATACATATTGGTCTTTTTTCCATAGTTTATGGTACAAAGTAATTAAAAATATTCTGTGATATTCTGTCCCATGTTAGTAGGATAAGATCTATTAATTTGATATATATATATATACTACTTGTAATTTGAGTTTAAGTATTTTGGGTCATATCGTTAGTCATTCGTGTTACTAGGCCAGTAGAATACTTAGGTTATTATAAATGTTATACATGTTCTACATCGATAAGCAATATTTAAAAAAAAAAAATCGTAATAGATATAAGATGGAATAAAATAGTTAGAATTCTCATACAAATTTCGCATATTCAACATATATCAAGATTATCCACCCACATTGTGACCAGGTCGGGCGCTGAACTTTTGAGCGTGCAAGCGAATTCTCAAGATGTGGCCTTTTTATACATTTTTACATAATAATTCAAAATATTAAATCAACTTAAAATAAAAAAGAGTAAATTTTACTTACCTCTCTTGCTTTTAAAATTATTATCGTGGTTTTCTCTAAACAAATTTTTGTACAAAAATAATAAGACTGCCCTTATAATTAGGACTTTCAAATTTGTTTTCTCAATACAACAATTAAAATAAAATAAATATTTTTTTTAAAAAAATAATATCAAAATTTATCTTTTAAGTATATTTAGACTAGCAGCACTTAAAAAATAAAATATTTGTATCAATTTTAAAATAACTATTGATAACAAACTTTTATTTCTTAAATGGGTTTAGATTAGGACTACTTAAAAAGAAAATTATTTAGATTAATTATTTTTACAAAAAATACTTATTGATAAAAAAATAAAAATAGAATAGTTTGCAAATAAATGATATTTTTTTTTAAAAAAGAATATTTATTTTATTTTAATTGGTGTATTAAGAAAAAAAATTAAAAAACCTAAACATAAGGGTAATCTTATCATATTTGCAAAAAAATTAATTTTAGGGAGAATCTTAACAATAATTTTAATAATAAAGAAGGTCAGTATAATTTTAAAAACTACAAGAGATATGGTTATATATTTATTAAAAACTTCAGGGAGGCTAGTGAAATTCACCCAAGAAAAAGGATCATTTCAAGAGTTGAAGTGTATAATAGTTTGCCCATTTTCTATGTTAATCAACGTAGTTTATAAAAACCAAAAATAATCTGGGGGCTTCACTCTATTGGACTAATCTTCTAACACATTTAATTTATATCACAAAAAATTTAAATCAAAACTTTTATTTATCACACCAGATAAATACCTGGGTACTTTTTATACCTCTTCTTTTTCTCACTACACCCCCACCATCCCTACCATCTCTGGAACTCACCACCGGCGGCGGGTGACTGGAGGCCACTTTTTAGTTAGCAGCCTACGACTTTTTCAATGAACATCCGATGAATTTTCGATGAATTTTTTCAAAAATAAATTTCAGTGTTCATTTTTCAAAAAGATAAATTTATCTGTGGAAAACCACTGAAAAATCAAACATTTCATTATTATCATTTCAAAACTATAAAACTCAACTTCTATAAATTATACTATTTCAAACAATTAATTTTTTTATTTTGAACAATAAAACTTAATTATAACTTACTAAATAGCGACCATTGCCCCTCGAGATTGCCGCCGACCATTGCCCCTCGTCCAAACTGTGGTGTGGTTACTCCTTAGAACTTACTAAATAGCGACAGCTCGGAAGTGATGATAGCCTTAGCCTGAACAGTGCCTGTATTCGGTAGTGTCTGCACCAAGCTCCAGCGCGAGAGACCACCGAGATTGCTCCATAGCGATAGCTCCGTGGAGGTGTCTGCCCTAACAAAACCAGAATCTATCATTGTATATTTTGTAATCTTACACTTTCGAATCATAACATAGCTAATTCATTCAATCCTTCTTGTAACAATTTCGAATAAAATTCATTGAAGTTAAAAGTCAATTATTTTGGGTTATCTGCTTAATAAAATATTTTCTTTTTCAGATGTGGTACTAAACGTTGGATTTAAGTAGATTCTGGTTAAGTTAAGATCAAAATATTATTTTGTTCATATTAACCATTATTTTCATTAACCATTCAAGTTTAACTCTTGTCAATATTATTTATTGCGTCTTTACGAGTGAGAATCATTCACAAGTTTATTTATATGTTGTTATTCAAAAATTCAGGAATTTGCTGAATTTATATGTGAAAAATAAATTAATAATTAAATTAAAAATCTATGCTATCAAATTATTACAATTCCTAAACTGTGTATTGAAATAAATAATATACAATAAATAATAAACATTAAAAATTCATAAAATTAGCAGTGGCGAATACTCACCGATGAACTTATGAATTTTTGTGTTATGAACTTGCAGGAGTTGTTGGAACGTATAAGCCTTCAAGTAATTATCAAATTACTCAGTACACCCTATCACACTCATGTGCCAAATGCGCCTCTAATAGAGCCCATCGCCTACGCCACGCACGCGTGGCTACAAGTTATGGTACAATGTGGTTCAAATTTACTTTGTTCATAACTCTTCCTTGGTGCACCAAGAACCCATCATGTTAGTGTTAGCTTGGCATACATAAATACTTTAAAAAATTCATATCCAAGATATGTAGTACTTTTATCTTTACTCATATTTTTTTCATATCAATAATAGTACTTGGGTGAATAATTTCTCATTCACCTCTTATTCTTTTTGAGTAAGTGAATACGCTACGGTTATTTACCCGTAGAGGATAACTCATTTTACACATGGTTCAGCCATTTTGATAACCGAGATCAATTCAAATTTGGGTCCAAATCCGTTCAAACTTAACTTTTTCCAACACTTTTAAATTTAAAATACCATTGGGAATGCTTGGATAAAGGATTTTGTGAGAAAAAAGAAACGAAAATAAAAAGTTAAATGATTCAACGGTCTCCGTTCCTGAGTAGTTGGATCTTATAACTTTTTCAATTTTTATTTTATTTTTTTACCAAATCCTTAAATGGAGTCGAGCAATAGTCCATGTAAGATTCGACAAATTTGATAAATAAGCACCATTATTTTTACAACAAAGTCAATGTAGTAGAGTTGGCGTTGTCTGTTATGTTGACAGTATTTGATATAACTTTACAAGTTCTATTTTATAGAGTAGTTAATTTTAGGTCCGACCTAGCTTTTTTATTTATATTTGAGAGTTTTTAATTGTTTAGATTTTTGAGTTTTTTCGATTTCAGTGAACTTTTTTCATTATTTGTTCAAAATTGTATATTTTTCCGATTCTTCTTGTCAAAATAAGTCCAAAAATATATTTAAAAAAAATCAAAATTGTAAAAAATATACTAAAAATAAAAAAAAATAACTAATTTATCGAGTAAAAAAAAATTGGGTCTTTAGCCAACTTAATCCCAAATTAGATTAAAAAAATTATATATTCAGACACTTTTTGTCAAGAGCAATTGGAAAAATATAAACTAATTAAACAGATAAAAAATTCACCAAAGACGAGAAAACTCAAAAACTAAAACCTCTAAAAATTCTCAAAAAAACTAAGTGAAACTGGCCTTAATTTCGGAAAAGATGCTCAAGGAAGGGGGGTTTCTTTTGCGTTCTTTTGACAGGCTAATTGCGTGGTCTTAGTTTTATGTTGTGTTTGATCTTAGATTTACGTTAAGACAAGAAAATGATAGGAAAACGAAAATGAGTAGAAGTAGCTTAATTTTTTCTTCCTTTGTTATTGGACTAGGAAAATGAGTAAACAATTTCAAATATTATTTTTTTGCTTAGTTACCAGTAAAAATCATTTTTTACTTTTCAATCAAATAGCATTAAGTGAATATTCTATTTTGAACTTACTCTTACGATGTATTTGAATTAAAGATCTGGTGAGAAAAAAAAAAATAAAAAAAAATTACATGATTCAACTCGATCATTTATATTTTTTATTTCCTTCATCAAATCATTCATCCAGACAAAACCTTAATCTGAATTTGAATCCTAGATTTAATGCGAGAAAGAAACGAAAATGAAAAAAGTTAGATGATCCAACGATTCGAAAGAGTTGAATCCTCTAACTGTTATATTTCTTTTTTGTTTTCAATCAACAAATTTCTGATCTAAACACAGCTCAAGAATTTGTTAAGAAAAAACAAAAAGATATGAAAAGGTTAGAGGGAGAATGATTTTCCCTCTAACTACTGTAAGCTAACTACTGTAAGCTAACACTTATCTTAAGCTACCTATTCTGATCCAATTTGAGATCTTTTTAGAGTTAATTAAATTCATGCATACCTGTAAGCAACCAAATACCTCTAAAATAATATAAAGATAAGTGTTTTCATTAGTGGGTGATTACAAACTCTTGATTGGTTGCTTTCAACTTTTGACTATAGAAAAGAAAATGTAACAAGAAGGTGATTCCAATGAGAGAGAGAGAGAGAGAGGGAGAGGGAGAGAGAGAGATTTGGCTTTATCAGGACTTTCGAGCTTTAATCATTTTGTTCGGATTTGCTCGAGTCTCATCTCACAATCTTTTATGACTTTCTATAACCACTTTATGCCTCTGGCATGCACTACAAACAGTGCTGCCAAACCCCTCCCCTCTGTTGGTTGGTTAAAAAAAATCTGATCGATCACCTAAGCGCTGGCCCGTTCGTTATACTTATACCCATTAGTTATTAAGATTACGCAACACTAATCTTACTCAAAAAGTTAAACTTATTAGTTATTTTCCCTTTTTCTTTTCAAGTTTGATCTCAAGCTGAGTTCAACTCTACTACTCAGCTTGATTAAACTTTTTTACAGCCCTAAGCATAACTGATTTACTTAGTTGTTGTTTTTTTATAACTCGATATTTTGTTCAAGGATCGACTAATCTGAGGGA
>CM018914.1:10069843-10077343 GCA_009663005.1 Actinidia chinensis | reverse complement strand
ATAAAGTTTATACTATAAACCCGACATCCAATTTGGAAAGAACAAAAGTTGCACTGAAGTTTTCGGCGATCAGTTCACAAGAAGCTTTACCTTCTGAAAGAGATACGCGGCAGTAGCGTTCCCAACTTCCAAGCAAATTTACCTGAATCCAATTGAGCATTCTGCAATCAAACGAAATCTGCAGATTAGGATTCAAAAATCGGGAATTAGCAAATTATATATGCACCTCTCTAATTTATAAGCAATTAACGGCCGATTTTGTGTGTCTGTGTGAAGTCAAACACCGGACTAAATATTTGTTTCCTCTGCATGCATGGAGCCCAGCCTCCAGTAATAATGGATGATCCTATACAATTCTAAGCCTTAGGAAACAATGGCTCTTTACATAAACATTAAAAGAAACTGCACATTAAGTTTCACCATTCATCGATGTGTTTCTATTTTGCTGCAACAAAATAGAATTTGGAAGGCCTCCTGTTGAAAAGATTCTGCAATGACTACTAATAACACACAAGACCAGTGAGGCATTGAGTTCTTATGAGACCAGATGTAACTCGGAACCGCTACTGCCTCCGTTAAACTCCTCTCACAAAGACCGAAATTAATTGCCTCTTACAATCAATGGCACTAAAATCGCCATTTATAGGATAGAGAAATTGAAAAGGACTTTCCCTATAAAACAAAAAAAAAATTGAAATGGAGGTGACGGTTGGGTTGGATTTAGGTGGTATTGGTGGCAGTGATTCAAGTGACGCTGCATCGCCGGTGATTGCAAGGCTGGTGGCCCAGTTGAGATGGGGGAGTAGCAAGTGGAAATAGAATAAGAGATTTGCTTTGAGGCTAGGTTGCATTTGTTAATTGGCTCCAGTACACCATGAGATTCACGGCTCCGTCGTGAATAAGTTTCTCTCATTTATGAAATATAGACCCTTACAAGTGAACCCAACAGGTTTTCATTTTTTAAAAATTCTGCATCTTAGTATCATTATCAATTTTATTATAATATCTCTAGAGTGGTGATGAATGATCACACATTCATTTTCACACCCTATCTGTTAATTAGTAATAAATAAAGGCTCTTTTACAAATAAAACTACATAGTTACCTAATTTAGAGTGACACTAGGATAATTTTGCGATTTTTATAATGAGATTTTTATAAAAACATAAGGAATTCTGAGAATTGCAGGAGGGGTACGTGATGTTGTGACCCCCCTGGGTCACAGCTCCTTCCGAGCCTGGATGGTTATATGGTCTCTTAGTCATCCTCAGGCAGTGTGTTTGCCAATGACAAACACACGAGGTATTACAGGCAAAGCTAAGCCTAAATTAGGCCGTGTTTTTCCTATACAGGCCCTTAGTTTATCAATTTTATCACTCTAATAACTTTCAAACAGTTGCTAGAAGATATAGAATAGAAACACATATTGTACCCTTTCTTGATAATGCATTGCGAGACAGCAAACACTCCTTTCCTTAGTCTCGCAAATGCTTCGAGTACATTACTGAGAGAGAGAGGGAGAGAAGGTACCATGAGCATTGACTAGATGAATGGAGACATCCTACCCCTCTCAAGACGATCCCCCTGGTAACTCTAACAAATGGTGAACCCTCCAGCATATATTTTTTTAGTTAACAAGATTATTGTGAGTTAGGCATTACTCCCAAGAAACTCCTCTTTTGGATACAATCAATTACAATTTCACAACATTCGAATATTGTTCAGTATTGTTGTCGAGAGCCTAATTGAGATCCTTAATGATCTCGCTTGTGATGATTGCACCAACCTTCCCTGCAGCCACTTCAAGGTAGGACCAAGTTTCTCTCACAAGTTTTGCATACGACAGGGAGTAGTAAATGTATTCATTTTCCCCATGGACACAAGTTGACACAATCCAAGCTTATCAGATCCGCATAGTGGGCATTTTACTTTTGAATCTTAAATTATGATACATAGTCAATTTATTCATAGTCAAATTATGATACATAGTAATCAAAATTATTGGATAAGATAGTCATTATGCATAAGGCTGGCAAAGTATGAAGCAGTTATTAGTACATAAACTTTGATTGTAAAGACGACACATTTTCAAACTATCACATGCGCATATAAATACAATGATCATGTTAAAAGCCAAGACAGCAAAGAATCATATGTAAGCCCTTGTAAGAACCAACGACTAACTGAAACCACTAAACATGGTCAAGGTCATCAAAACTTGGCAATCATGGTTTCATTTGCTATTAACTTATTGCTGTCTCGTAAGATATCACTTCAGAGAAAACAGACATGAAGAGTAGCAATGTAGCACAATAGGGTGTTCTCCACGCAAAAGAATTAATTACTATTCAGTTTTTGTTATTTCTGAAAAGTTCACTCAGAGAAAATGAGCTCACCCGTCAAGCCAGTGTTTACTAGCAAGGGGGGTAGCTTGCCCAGAGGGGAGATAAAGGTCAGTGAAAAGAATGTTCGCGCCTCATAACGTTTTGCAAAAACCAAAGAGAAAAATACATTAGTAAGCCTCTGACCATGGTTCACCCCATCACTTGCACAAGTTGCACGACAAACTGATAAATACACGAATGCAGTTGTACATACACAAAGCAAGAATAAGCGGAAAAGACCAGAAACTGTAAATAACTAACTAAAAAAGCGTTTCAACATGTACAAGTTTGATAGTCTGTTTAGACATCAACAGAAAGCCACATAAACACTAATCAGTTCAATAAATGTCATTTTTTCTTATTATTGTGGTGTATGTACTATGTATGCATGTATAATTTTTTACTTTTTGGAACGGTCAGTGTGGATAATTGAATTACAAAAAAAAAAAAATACAAAACAAGAGGTAGCTTACTCAAGCAAATCCAGAAGTGGACTCCGCTCACTGCGCTGATCCACACTTCATCACAATTTCAACCACACTCGTGCAAACGAGCTGTAGTTATGCCTCAGAATGCACTGTATTGTTGACTTTGCTGAGTCCTGGTCTTGTATGAAAACTAGTTGGACCAAAAGCTTTTACAGTTTGTTTGCAGAACTCCAGTTCCACCGTTTTTCCCAGGCAATAGCTAGAACCTATCAAAAAACAGCAGAGCTCGGCTACAATATCAAAGCAGTTAGCATGACATGCAAAGCAGTGATCACCATTACACACGGTAACCTTATACACCTCCTGCCCCAGCCCTCCTTCGGAAACTCCATATAACAATTGTCTGAGTTCAAAAATCCTTGGGAGTGACAAAACAGTAATGTTTCCTTCAGCATGCAACAAAAACATTCAAAATATTTTCTAAGTAGAAGCTATCACATTGGTAAAGACTAAGACCTCAGCTATGCTGACTGCATTGTCTCAATTTTTTGTAATCATTTAAGAAGCAAACATCCCCACAACTTCCAAAAGAAATCTGTATCCTATATTGACATTCCTGAAATGCAAACTACTGTCAAACATCACTTATTTGATAAAACGAAAACACAAGTTTGACAAGCAAGCTGAGTGCCTAAAAACTCTCCTGTTTGCAATTTCAAAATTGTACAGTGCGCCAGTGAATCCAGAAGTAATTTTGAAATAGATCGCAACCTTAAATGCTCTATACCAAATTATTACTTCAAAACGCAGTCAAAAGATCTTCTATTATCAATTCTGAATAATTTATTCAAAGAGAAAATGAATTCAGCCGTCAAGTCAGTGTTCATCTTCCAAAGAGTAATTTGTGTATGAGGAAAAACTGCAAATTTGTAACTATTTCAAGACAGAAATAAGGTTATCGTGCCTAAGTTGCATGACGCAACTGATTTTGATTTTAAAGAAGAATCAATACATGCATAGACATATACAATTGTTTTTTTGGTAAGGAACATATACAAATTTGATGTCTATTAAGATGTCAGCAAAGAGTTATAAATACTAAAATCAGGTTAAATTGAGAAGTACATTTTCCCCCTATGTGAAGCATTTCTGAGTGCTGAATTAAGTGCATGTTCGCAAAACCACAATCGGATAGGTAGCTTCCCCAGAAATCAGTTGATCTGTGATTCAACTGCACCGAGCTAAGGTCCGCAGGTGCATAACTTTTGGTGCGAGCTGTACTTAGAACTCAACAATCACAGTTTAGTGCACTCTATAGTGTTGGAAGTCTTAACAAATTTGATGATACAAAAGACACGATCAACCCTTTTTTTCAGTACAGTATCAGCCAATTTTCACCCACCATCTGAAACAATCAATAGAACCCCTCATCAGAGGCGGATCAATCAGGAGCAAGTTTGGAGCACAAACTGGAATTACATGGAGGGAACGTTCCAAGTCAAGTTGTGGATCTTGAAACATTTTCCTACTAAATGTGCTGAAAACTTGTAAACATGGAGTATGAAGTTAACTACCACACTAAAAACCAAAATGATCATTTTGGTAAGACGGGAATCTAGAGAGCTTATAGAGACAAGTATGACCATTTTCTAACCAAGTATTTATGTACTATTTTTCACAAATCTAAAATCCAACAAGGAGTTGCACAAGAAACAAGCTTTAAATGCCTTGAATGATTTTTTTGTTTTACAATTGCAACATTGTAACAATTAGATCAGGGAGACAGTTAAGCTAAATGTTCTAATTCAAAGAGCTGTACAGAATGTTACCGTTTCAGAACGCAGTCATGGAGACTTGCTCAAGATTACACTCAGCAACATCGGGGCCCTAGTTCTTCAAGCCCTTCAAAAGGGCCGTTAGCAGTCAAAACAAAGTCCCAAAATTTGAGCTTATGGTTTGAAATTGTTAAAAAACTAACAGGCAGCTCACAAACAAACATTTGATCTCCATCTCTCCAAGAGATTAGCACACTGATGTTTCCGCAATAGAGCTATGAATTGAACAAGCACGTAAAAAAGGGCTAAAGCAAAGAAGCTGACTAGTATCCCAACCAAGAAATCAACTAAAACATAGTAGTGTGTACCATGTCCTCAACAATGATCCATACACCCAATAATCAACAAGCATTGGAAGTGATACAGCTACAAGTCATACATTAAGATCATCCCAAAAATTAGACAATAAATTTCAATTTTTTTCTATTATATTTCACTAGATCATGGTCTCCAACGAAGAACAAAACTTTGATGGAAATTCAGCAATAACAGCACTAATTGATACTAGATTATCTTCTTCCACTTCTCCACAACAGGAAAGCAGAATTTAAATAACCTAGATATACTAATAATATGTCAACTACCCAATTCAAACTTGATTAGTGAAGCTACCTCCCTACTTGCTCTTGACTCTAACGCCGAGTTCACCGGCAACAATAACCGTGGTCGCCATGCCCAGAAACATCCCGTGCTCGACAACCCCCGGAAGCCTCAAAATGGCATCACTCGCAGCTTTCAAATCCCCAATATCTTTCTTCAAATACAAATCAATAATGTAATTCCCGTTATCAGTCACAAACGGCTCGCCGTTTTCGCTGTAGGTCCTGAGTTTCGCAACGCAACCCGATTCCTTGAACAACAATTCGAGCCTCTGGGCCGAGAATTTCCAGCAGAAAGGCACGATCTCGACCGGCATAGCCAGACCACTACCCCCCAAATGCTGGACCAATTTCGACTCATCCACAATCACAACGAATTTCTTGCAAGCGCTCTCTATCATCTTCTCTCTCAGCAACGACCCACCTCGTCCCTTCACCAAATTCATGTAGGGATCGACCTCGTCGGCGCCGTCAATGGCCAAATCGACGACCGGGTGCGAATCGAGATCCGATAACGGAATTCCTAGGGACACAGCCTGTTCGTGGGTCTTCTTCGAGGTGGGTATTCCGATAATGTTCTTGAGCTTTCCCTGAATAAGGAGTTGGCCGATCCGATCAACGGCGTGTTTGGCCGTCGAGCCGGTTCCTAAGCCTAAGACCATGCCCGATTGGACGAACTCGACCGCCTTGTAGGCGGCGATCTTCTTAAGCTCGTCCTGGGTGAGAATCACCGGCGGCAGCGACGGCGTGGGCCCCATGAGAGCCACTTCCGCCGTCAATTTGTCAGATCCGAAAAAATGAGGGTAAGCAATAGCCATATTTGAATTAAAATAAAAAACAATAAAAATTCGAATCAATTGGACAAAAGAATGAAGAATCGAGGCTACGGGTTTTGATCCAGAAAAAATGCTAGAGGAGATGATATTCTAGAGAGGGAATAGAAATCTGAGCCATTGATTTTGGAGATAGGGTCAGAGATTTTGAGTGGCCATAGAAGATAGAGGCGTTTGCGTATTGGCTTGGTTGTGTGGTGGGAGGCTGCAGATACAAAAAGTGAGAGAGAAGAGAGAGAGATTTGGTTTTTGTGTCTGCGATAAAACTAGGGTTTTCAAACGTATGCATTTATAGAGGAGGTGGGCGGATTTGGGGAAGGATCAGAGAACGCGGTTGAGAGGAGTGAGAGAAGAGATTTTATTTAGTTATTTTGTGCGGTGGGAAAACGCATATCTCGAAGCAATGATTTGGAATCCGATCCGGACTCTTGCTGTGCTGCATAACTGGTTGGACTTGTTGCTACAGATTAATTTTAAGACTCTGTTTGGGTCAGTTAAAAAAAATAGTAGTTTTAGTTTTAGTTTTTGGATAACGTAAAAAAAGATTCATGTTGTTTGAGATAGTTAAAAAATTAAATTATTTTAGTTATTAAACTTGTCCCAAACACACTCAAAAAATCACCAAAAAAATGTAGTCCAAATGGGACCTACAAAAAAGATTCGTATTGTTCGGAATAGTTAATAAAATTAAACTATTTTAGCTATTAAACTCACCCCACGGCCAAAAAATTACAAAAAATATAGTCCAAATGGGGTCTTAGACCGATTTAGGCTAATTTTTTTATGAATGTTTTTAAATATTTTGATCTTGGGGTTGAAATAGTTTTACGAGCAATCCTTCAGACATTAAATAATTTATAAAAAGTATACTAAATGTTAGTTAATTTCTTATTTAGTGACTATAGATTTTTCCTAGTTTTACAATGAATTTGAATGTGTGGGAAGACATTTATTTTTGCTAATCATTGCGGCAAATTTTGAAAAGTAAAAGTTACATTTTGATACAGCAAGACTTAAATTTAGGCATCACGCCTTATAAAAAGTCGTTCATTGATTCTTAATTGAAGAGGCATCACACTTGTTAAGAGAGCGTCTCAACTACTAAATCAACTATATAATCTTGAGTAAGCCAAATTATAATATAAAATTGACGTCTAATAAATAAGATAATATGAAACGAAAGAAAAGAAAATTTATGAACTACTTGAATTATGAAGTAAAAAGAAAAGAATAGATAATTTACATTATATTCAATAAAAAAAAAAAGAAAGGCTTGATTTTCTATTCCTCCAAGTCTTTCCCAAAAAAATATATGTTTAATGTATATCGACCCTTGTGCCGTGTACAAAGGGGATTTGACTCCCTTTTATGAAAAGGGCTTGACTTCCTTACTGATCAAATAGATTGCATTGTGGTTCAAG
>CM018914.1:10042343-10054843 GCA_009663005.1 Actinidia chinensis | reverse complement strand
AAAGCACTTGTAAAGTCATCAATAATGGGTTGAAAGAGCAGTACACAAACTCAAGAATATTTATCTGCATAGTAGGACGATCCTTCCAGTACTTGAACACAGTTTTGGAAAGTAGACGACTATTTGATGCTCATGTAATGGATTTCGGTGGGGAAACCAAATGGTTGGATTTGAACTAGCCTGGTTGAGATGTAAAACCATATTGGGGGCTGCATGCATCACCATTATTCTATCACTCCTAGGTCAGCGTGATTACTTTCCTCCATTTGCCCTTTTATTTTTAAATTCATGTAAAAGTTAAAGTACACAGCAAACCGAATAAAGGACATGGATTCTAGATGGTTTAAATGTTCATATTATAGAAATAATCGAGAAAAATCAAGTTCGGCAGATCAGTTGTTCGGCAGTTGTTGTTCGGCCAATGTGTTTATTTGTGCTTGGCTTGACCGAACCCAGTAGCTTGGTTCGGTCTTGGAATCAATTGGGAGCTAGTTCGGTTGAGAGGAAGAGTTAGACCAAGGGCAACTCGGCTAAGGTAGTTCGGCCCAGTCCAGGGGCTGCTCGACAATTAGCAAGCTTGGGCATTGGCAAGTTCGACAGCTCGGACATTGGCGAGTTCAGTAGCTCGGTCATTAGGGAGTTCTTAGTTCGGTTGTCAGTAGTGGTGTTTGGCAATTCAACCAAATGCGAGTTGGAATAAGTCTGTTCGGTAGTTTGGTAAGGCGAGTTGGAACAGGTCTGTTCGACAGTGTTCGATGTGGGGCTTTAGTTCGGCAGAGGGACCAAAGGAGCAGTCAGGCCGAACATGGATGAGTTTGTTCGACTCGAATGATTTCGTTAAGGCTTTTTTTGGTCTTAGGCATAAGGTTTTGGGTCGAACGACTCTTGGGTTGGTCTTCTTTGGGCCCAAGTGTGTTCGATTTGACCGGATTATAGAGCTCAATAAATCGAATTATCTGAGTACGGCTTGTTCGGCCTTAGGCAATGTGTGTTTAGTCGAAGGGAATTGAGGACCCATTTGGACGGAACTCAAGTCTTGATCTAAGGGCTTGGACGTGTTCGGACGTATGTAATGTTCCTTATTTGTGCGTCAGTGCAATCATGTATGAGAGTTTGGCCATGAGATTTATGTGTACATCAAATTGGAATGAGAATGTATGGACCACCAAAAGTGCATACTTTGGCATCTCCCACTTTCTAGAGAAAGCAAGAGACAGGGGTAATTGTAAGAAGTTAAAATGAGTTTGGGTTGTACTAACTGACTTAGGGTTTGTTATTGGGCATTACTCGTTTAATAAGGACTTGTCGTTGGAGTGAGCTGACTCAGTCTATGGGGATTGGGAAATTAGGACAAAAACTGATGTCCATGTGTGGCACCCAAGAAATGCTGGATTGAGGGCGGTTGTTTTAGAAGTCGGTGAAAAGTGGCATGTTTAGCAAGGAGTCATGTCCAACTAGTGAAGATCTACTTCTTAGTTGGGATAAGGAGGGATGTGGAGATCATGCTTTAGAGATTAATACAAAGTGAGGAACTTGAGTTCAACTAGAACTTAGTGAGCTCGCCTATAAGTAAGAGGCTCACAGGTTCTCAAGGATGCATACATAACCCTAACTCTCAAGTTCCCTTGTTCTCCCTGCTCTTTCGTATGGAATTTACTCTAAACCTTTCATTTTTAAACAATACATTCTCGAATGAGAAATTTTACGGTCTCGGAATTTGAAGGAAAAAAAAAGTTATCAGAAATCAAAATTAATAGTTGGTTGATATTCAGTTGAACATGTGAATCTCGTGAGCCTGAATTATTCATTTTTGAATTATATGAGATTTAATTTGTCTAAATGCCGGGATCATAGGGACGGTGTTGAATGGAAATGATCCCATATTACAATAATACCATGGATACATTATTTTGATAGAATTTTTTGCATTTTTTTTTGTGCTAGAATATACTTTTCCTATTTGTAAAGGCTATTTTAATTAGTCTAATTAATTTCTAGGTGGTTGAATGAATGAATGAATGAATGGGGGAAAATGATTCCAAGCTACCTGCAGGTATAGATTATCTCCAAATGGGCTGGCTATGGAAGGCCTTTGGGTTTTGAAAGCGGGTCCACAAGTCTTATGGAATTTACCATAGACCCTGGCCCATGTCTTTAGGTAGCCATTTATGGTTTAGGATTTGCTAATTTAATACTTACATTTCAGGGCCGGATAACAGATTTTGAGGGTGTGATTGAGATTAGAATAAAAGTATTGTAGGGTCTACTTTAATTATATTTTAGTGTAAAAATTAAATTATGAACTAGTAGTCTATTGGGATTGTTAATTCAAAAAATATGAAAGATTATGAATTTTACTGGGTTATCATTCTTAATCTATTCTTATGGGATTAATAATTTCCTTGTGATTGGGATTGGATTGCTAATACCATTGAATTGAAATCTCTTATCAAACATGCTTTTATGATATCAAATAAAGGTTACTAAACCACCACCACTCACTCACCACTGTCGCCGCCAACCACTGTTGTCATCACTAACCGCTACCAACCACCTACCACTACTTCCGCTTCTTGGAATTGCCACTATCTCCAGTGTGATTGAAAATGAAAAAACACACCAACGAATTGCGCAAAAATTTTAGGACCATACTACAATCTTATGACAAAAATTCTAGTCCCCAACAAAATTTTTTTATAACCCACGACTTCCGCGGTAATTTATAATTTATAAATAAAATGCAGCATCAGTCGTAGAGGATGTTAAGGAAAATTATAAATCACTACCGATATAGAAAGAGTAACGATTTATGCACTCAAAGTTTGACCAAATGATTAAACTATTCCTAAAAGCCGAGAAAGCAAAAACATAATAGTATGGTGACTGGACAATTTTGATATTGAATAAAAGTATAAAGCACTTTATTGTAATTTTACATAATAAAAATAGAAAGTGGAGTACATCATTCACTAGACATGTAACAATTTTCATCATTGACTAGATCAAAACAAATCATCAATAAATTTCAAATATGTATCTATTCACACACAAAAAAATCTATTATATAACATTATATCTAATTGAGATGAATTCCAGCTAAAACGAAACTAGTCATCTCCACAAAAAGACCCAAGACCCACGCCGCCGAGGTGGACACGCTGAGGCCCATAAGCACCGCCAAGCCCAGAGCCAAGCTGGGCCTAGTTTTCATGAGCTGGGCCTGCAAAAGGCCCATGGCCTCACAAATGAACTCGTCGTAGCCCGCGTAGCAGTTCTTCTCCCAGCCCATCCAGTGGGCCGGGGGCTCGTAGTTCCTCTCGATCATCTTCATCTCGTGTATTCTCTTTCTTAGAACAATCAAGTTCTCGTCCACCAATCGACCTCCGTAGTAGTCTCTGCCGTGGGCTTCGTTTCTCGATGCAGACACAATTGTTGAAGAACGTTGATTTGATTTGTGGTGTGGCCCAAGTTTGTGGCCCATCGAAAACGGTTTTGGGGGAAGCAGGGACGATGATAAGCAGAGAGAAGCTGTTGTGGATGTGGACGTGAATTCCATTGTTCTTTGGTTTTGAGAAGTGGAAGGGAAATTGCGAATCGAAAGAGTTTGGGAAATAGGGAGAGATTGGGGAAGGGGTGTGGTTTTCAGGAATGGAAACAAATTTGGGTTTCGGGATTTGAGAAGCAGCGAAAACAAATCGAGCAATTCTGGGTTGTTTTAAGAGATGTGTAATTTGGATCACTTTTGTGGTTTTGAGATATGGAAACTAATCAAGCAATTCTGGGTTATTTTAAGAGATGTGGAATGCGGATCACTTTTATGGTTTTGAGATATGGAAACTAATCAAGCGATTCTGGGTAATGTTGGAGATTATGAGTTATGTATGTGGTTTTGAGAAATGGAAACTGATCAAGGAATTCTGGGTAATTTTGAGAGATGTGGGTTTACTTTTATGGTTTTGAGATATGGAAACTAATTAGGCAGTTCTGCGTAATTTTGAGAGATTTGAGTTTGGCTAAAATGGAAACTAATGAAGCTGTGAGAGAGATGGTTTGCTTTTATGGTTTTGAGAAATGGAAACTAATCCTGCGATTGTGCGGTAGCGTTGGGAGATGTTGGTTTTAGGCAACCGGTTTTGAGAAATGGAAAAGAGATGAAGCCAATTGTGGGTGATGGTGAGAGATTTGGGGCTTTGGGGTGTGTATTTATAGATGCATGAATATAGAAACACATTAGGATGTGGTGGGGACATGTGCTGGGTAATGACCTAGTAGAGTGCATTGGGCGAGAAGGGAAAGCATGCTGTATATGTGGCGAAAGCGTGTGTTATCTTACACGAAGCCACCCCTAAATTGCGCGTCATTCTGATATTATTATTGAGCCAATTTCGGAGGTGGCGGCACATGTCACAGTCAGAGTGTGACATCTGGTGTGGTCCATTGGCGGGGATAATCGTGCGGAGGAGAGAACACGCTAGGGTGTGTAGGGTTTTGAATTTAATCAGTCCGATTTTGTTCACCTGTTGGATATGTGGGGCGGAAATTCATGAGAGAGGCATTTTGTAATTGGATGAAATAGTGAGTTTTAGGCCAGCTTGGGGCATGAGTTTTATGGGTTTCTTGGTTTTTAATTTTTTTAGTGAACTTTTTTGTTTTTTTTTATCAAATTTTTTTATTTTTTTGGTCTTTTTGATGAGAAGAGTCCGAAAATATTAAAATTTTGGACTAATTTAAAAAAATGATTAAAGACGAAAAAAACATTTAAAATGATTTTTAGCCAAAAACATATATTTTTTGTTCTTTAGTGAATAGTCCAAATTTTTAATATTTTTTAGATTCCTCTCGTCAAAAAGAGTCGAAAAAAATAAAGTTTTTAATCAAAATACGAAAAAAATTCACTGAAGATCAATAAACTAAAAAACTAAAAATTTAAGTGAGACTCCCCTTATTGTGTATCGTAACAAATCACAAGTGAGACACTATTCATTTTAAGTGTAGATGAAGATTTTGAACTTAGGTCACGGAATCCTTTTACTGAGGCTCCGCTCTCGTTCTTGCTCTCCGCTCTCAAAATATATGACTATATTGTGATTAAAAAATTGTATAACATAGACGCTCTCGAGACACTCTAGCTCTCAAAGTATTTTAATAGAAGACTCTCTCGCGTATTCACTTTCGTTCATGTTCGCACTTTATGTGACCTAATTCTGAACCCACACAAAGGTTGTAGCTCTACGATTGAGGTGTATTGAAACAGAAAATAATGATTGAAAACAGAGAAAATGTGCCCCTTTGCACCATGCAATTTTCAAAAAAAAAAAAAAAACATTTTAAGGGTAATGTCATGTAATCAATCATATAATATATCTGATTATGCAACTATAACAATTATTGAAATTTTAAAATTGACAATTTTAAAATAGTAAAATTCTCGCATTTTATATGGTGGTTTATTACTGGACAGAGACAACAAGTATTCTATAATTTGGTATTATTGTTGAAATAATTTTTTACTTTTTACTTTCATTTTCAATGGTATGTGTAATTCAAGCTAACATTTTAGAGTCTTTCCATCAAACACAAATATTCATGAAGGGTGTTTTGCATGCCCTTTTCGATCCAATTAGGATGCAAAATAAGAAAGAAAAATGGTGGTTGTAGAGAAAAATGGTGTACTCGGCTACAGGAGATCAGAACCTAATATTCCGTTGATATGCGGATAAAGAAGGTTCTCTTGGAAGTGGCGTTTTGGATTTGGCTTTAGAATTCGAGGCTTTTGACTTTTGCGGAAGGACGGCGATTTATTATTATTTTTTATTTAATAAGGGGTCACGGAACTGTTGATTATACGGCGGGAAGCGAATATTTTATAGGAAATAGTTTTGTTTTTTTTTTTAATTTTTCATTTAATTTTTGAGTTTTTTCACAATCTCATTAAAATTTTATATTTTTTTAGATTTTTTAAAAGAGAGCGATATAAAAATATAAAAATTGGATCAAATTTGAAAATTAAATACAAGAAAATTAGCTAATTTATAGAATAAAATAATTTTTAAAATTTATTTTAGTGAACTTTTTTCTTAATTAGATATAAATTTTACATTTTTATATTTTTCTTAATTAGATACAAAAAATCCCAACCCTGGTGAACAATTGGAACGCCAGTTGACGGAGAGGAAGGGAGACGCCCGGAAGATGTTGCCGCCGGCAACGACAATGACACTGCCTGAAGGACGAAAATTGCTCACGATGGACGACCTTGACAGATCTTACACTGGAGAAGTAAAATCTCTTACCATCAGCAACACCGTTCTGAATCGAACGAGGTTATTCCCCACTTAGCATCACCGTAGTCACTACAGCTCTGATATTTCCTCTCTTTACGTTTGTTTCTTATTTATTTATTTTGATTGATAATTACAGAATATATTGATCAAATAAGAAGATTTCTGGACATGTTCGAGAGACTGGCATTAGGCACTAAGCCTAAACAAGAGAAACTACAATTGAAACCTAAAAATCAAAATCTCTGCCTCTACACAAGGCCAAAAACAAAAACTCTCACAATAAGAACCAAAACAGACATCAGCCGCCAATTGAGATTGGCAGAGATTTCAACATACAAACCAAGTAATCACAAAGACTATTAAGGGACGTAGCCCAGCACAAACTACATTTGTTTCTTGTTGGATCGGAAGATTTATGTTTTCGTTGTTGAATATATTTTTTTTTCTTGACCTTTGAAAGGCATCTTTTTGTCCTTTCTAGGGTTTCTCTTGATGGTGGGTGTTTCATGCTTCAAGTTTGAACAATTACTTTGAGTAGGGTTTTTTCTACTATTTTTGTTCAGTTCACAGTCGAGATTCCCCTCAATTTGGTAGTTACTTCTAGGGTTTTACTAAAGTTTTGTGTGATTTTGGAGGAAAATCAATTAATTTGAAAGATGAGTTTTGTCCCTGAATTCGAAGCCTAGACTCTTAGAAATAGCTTGTCTGGTACCTTTCTGCTCAAGCTCTTGATCATTCTGTGACATTGGGGGGATGGATTTTTGGTTTAGAGATCGTTTATGGCTTTGTGGCTTTGGTCTACTTGTATTTGTTTTCTTTTTATCTTTGGTTTGTATTTTCTCCGTTATCTTCTTGTTTTGTATTAACCCTAATGGGCCATGTTTCATACACTAGTTTGAGATAACTTGAATTATTTTCGTTTTAGGGAACATTTTTCATCTTTTAGTTGATATTATTTACTTTCTCGGTTTGTCTTGACTAAGAGAATCAAAAAATAATTAACAAAAAGAAAAAATTAGGCACAAATCCGTGGCTTAGACTCGTTAAAGACAATTGTCTATCAAGCATTTATTAAATCCTATAAAATCAATGGACTCACAAGGTTTATGAGCTAAGGGTCTTTTAATGGGGAGCCATTTTATGAACATTTTACTCTCAGATTTTAATTAAAATAAAATAAATCATTATTTTTTGTTTTGAAAAAAAAAATTAAATATATTTTTAAATTTTATTATTTTTTACTGCTGCCCATAATAGTGAAATTCTATTGTTTATTATTTTGAACAGTTAAATTATCTTTTTTAAAAATATATTATTTTTCACCACCCAAGCCATCGTCCCAACCACCCAAAATAGTAAAATTTTATTGTTTTCTGTTTTATTCAACTTTAGTTAAAAATATTTACCGTTCAATTAAAAATTATATTTTTAATTCCTCTTAATTAGAAGAATCTAAAAAAGTAAATTTTTTTATTAAATTTGAATATAAAAAGTTCATTTAAAAAAATCAATATTCTTTTTCAACAAATAAGCATTTTTTTTTTTGCATGTCATTGTTAGATTTTTCTCAAATTTGATTTAAAGTTTTACACACGTAGATTCCTCTCGTCAAGAAATTATAAAATTTTAATCAAACCATAAAAAACAATTCACTTAAAATGAAAAAATTCAAAAACCAAAACAACTAAATTAATTAGCTTAAGTTAATCCGAACTGGGCCTAAAAACTTTTTATGTTTTGGTCAGTTTTCACAATCAATCTTGCGTAATACTTTTCCTGAAAATATTTTTGAGAAAAACAATATTTATTATTTTAAGTGACAACGAATTTAGAGAGCTTAAAGACATTATTTTAACATTTTCTAAGAAATGCGTTCTTTTTCAAAAATAAAAGTAAACAAGTCCCGAAAACCATTGCCAAAAAAAAAATTTCGATTATAATTTAGCAAAATTGATTCTGAAAACTGAACTCTAATATAAATTTTCCTTTACTATCAAATAATGGGTAAATGAATAGGAATATCTAGAAAAATAAAATTATTTGTCGTATTCTATATGCGTCCGCCGCCCACGCATTGACATTGATGACCCCCATGCAAAGAGCACCTTCTCAAATCAGTAGAACCTTTCTCCGTTTGAAAGAGTAATACGCCAAACCTCCACGCGTCACCTTCCTAGTAGCCACAACTTAGACTTCTTCCCAATCCACATGCACTAAAAACGCGCCCACGCCACATGTCGTCTCCTCACACGGTTTCTAATGCACATGCAATATACCCTCGCCTATATATAACACCAAAACCCCAAAATCCCTCCTCACAATCAGCCCATTTCAACAATATTTGAATTCTCTCACCTCCGAAATTGTGGAGTTGTTAGGCTATTAGCTTAAAGTGTTAGAGAGAGAGAGGCGATAATTTTATTATTCATATGATTAATAAGAGTAATGAAAACAACTTCCCTTCAATTGTTGTACTGCCCAACACTTTCCTTTTTTGGTAGAGTGTCTCACCGAAAAGTGGGTGCTGGCCAAAGAAACAGACATACGAGTCGTTTTATATTGGCATGTGGTAAAGACTACAGCGGGAGTCTTGTGGACGAGAACATGGTCGTGCTGAGGCAGAGGATTCGGGAGATGAAGGTGGCGGAGCGAGAGTATGTGACGCCGCGAGATTGGATGGAGTGGGAGAAGAGATATGTGTGCGGGAGCTATGATTCAGATGTATGTGAGGCAATGGGGTTGTTGCAATCCACGTTGATGGAGACAAGGCCGTGTTTGGCTCTGGGGATAGTGGCGCTTATCGTGTTCAGCATGTCTACGTTCACAGCTGTAGTTATATTTACTTTGGTGGAAATGATCATGGCGATTTTAGCTGGGGTTCAACTCGTCTAGTTCTAACTTTTTTGAATATAAAATATATATTGTTGACTTTTGTAAATATACCCAGGATGAATTGGGATATTATTTCATAGTTTTTATATTTTTTTTCTTTAATGAAATGCAATTTCTTTGATCTTTAGATATTTTTAGTTCTATAAAATTATTTTACGATAAATAATATTAGGGTGACCACATTCAGTACCATATATTTATTACTATGTGATATTTCACTAGTACATTGGTAGAAATGAGCCCAATTGTGCATTAATTACACATTGCATGATTCCCAAATGAGCTCAATTATGCATTAGTGACACAAGATACCCGGTTAACATTCCGCATATTATTACTCAACGATATCAAGAAAGAATCAACATTAGTTTGGGGTATGTATTTTTTTTGTTTCTTAATTTTTCAGTTTTTTGTCTTTAGTAAGATTTTTTTGCCGTCTAAAACTTGCCGCCCTCATCTTTTCTTCTGGATTTGAAAAAGAAAAACGAGAAACTCAGCCATTTCTTCTGACCCCACCGTACTTGGCTATCCTTTTCAGCCAGCCTAAGACGTTGGACTGAGAAAGGAAACTATACACAACCTCTATACATCAGTATACTACGTCTTCTTTAAAGCTCGTTTGTGTAAGCTTCTTCCCTGCTGGCGCACTAGGAAGAGAAGTCTATCTAGCGCTAAGAGCTGGGCTGTGAAAGTGATCCAGCCTTTGATCTCAAAAGCTAGAACTCGATGTCAATCCTTTTCCCGTCAAGACAGCGAACTTTGTTTGGACGCCAAAGCACAAAGAAAGAGGTTTCAATTCTTTGCTTCGTTGTTGAATTAAAATTTATATTTTTTTTAGTTCTTCTCGACGATAGGTGTCCGAAAATGTAAAATTCTTATCTAATTTTAAAAAAGTTTACTAAAGATGAAAAAAATATTTTTATCTCAAAAAAATATCTAAAATGATTTTTACGTCTTTATTCAACCTTTTTTCAAATTTTTACATTTTCGTACTCCTCGTCGAGAGGAGTCGGAAACATATTAAATTTTAATCAAACTGCGAAAAAATTCACTAAAAAAAAAAACTAAAAAAAAAAAAACTAAAAAAACTCATACCTCAAGAAGGGGCCAGCATTAATGTTCACTGAAGGTTTAAGACGAGTGATCTGATCTGCCCAACACTAGCCATAATTCTCGAACATGTAATTTATATGATTGTCTATTTTTGTGTCCAAACTAGTGATCCTATATGTAGTGATTGATGACGTGATATATATTACATGATATATATATCATTCCATCTTTATATATATACACCGGCATGGAGTCACGAATTAAACGTGTTTTATATTGTGTTGCAAAGTCTTCTCATGAATAAGAAGTAAAAATTGACATATATATTTCTTTTTTGGGCCTCAAAATTTGGTGATTAGCTAGGGATGTAGCCAGAAACTATATTTAAGGAAGGCCACGGTTTTTGTAAATGAAAAAAAAAAGACTTTGAATATTTAATTAAAAGAATTGATATTATTACGTAATATTTGAAATAATTTGTGGTCATTCTAGAAATACTTGGAAATTAAAAAGTTAATCAAAAAAAGTTTCAAGGGCATTCTATGTAATTAAATTGTAAAAGATGGGGGTCAATGGAATAATTTTGACAACGTTAAAGGCGGTCATAGTTTTGGTAAACATTTCTCGAAGTTTGTGATTTATGATTAAAAGAATGGTGAATTACACTGACCACACCTGATGTTTCGAGTTACTACACAAAGCTCCCTGACGTTTGAGAAATAACAGTGACTTCTCATGAGGTTTGAAACTTGTAACAGATTGCCCCCATTTTACACTAACCATCCCTAAGGTTTCGGATTAATACATAAAGTACCATTGACGTCAATCGTCCGTTAGCAAGATTAACTGTCCATCCATAACGTCAGCTGAATAGTGGTTGGAATACTATATATATTCTTTTTTTTGACAAAATTACTATATACCCCATAAGGATGTTGATTGAATGACTAAATATACCCATTAATTATTTAATTATATCATTTACACCATTTTCATTACTAATCTATTTAAAATAGTGATGAAAATTAATTGCGTGTTGTCCATATGCTTAAATTAAATACTCTTATATCTAAAATACTATTATTTTTGGGTCATTTAATCAATATCTTGTAGAGTATATAGTAACTTTGTCTAAAAAAAGGCATATACGATATTCCAACCACTATTTAGCTGACTTCATGAATGGACAATCAATCTTGCTAATGGATAATTGACATCAGGGGTGCTTTGTGTATTAATACGGAACCTCAGGGTGGTTAGTATAAAATGGAGAGAATCTGCTATAAGTTTCAAATCTTAGAGGAGGTCACTATCATTTCTCAAACGTCAGGGGTGTTTTATGTATTAACTTGGAACCTCAGAGGTGGTCAGTGTATTTTACCCTTAAAAAAAGTAAAAAATTGTAGATAACAAGTGTGTTTGCGATAACTTTTAGGCCCCGTTTGATAAGTGATAAGATTAGTAAGATTAGTAACAAGATGAGATTAAGATTGGGATTTATAATGAATAGGAATTAGTAATGAGGGCAATAGTTCAACGGAGGTGTTTGATTTGCACGAAATTAGACAGTAGGATTAGTAAATATCAAGGGTAATGTGGTCAATAGTGTCCAGAAAATTATGAATTTTTTTCATGAAATTTCATATTTATCCATTAATTAAACAAATATACAAATATCAAGGATAATTTTGTCAATTTGAGTCCATAGAGTAGGGTGGTATTGTTAATACCATGTCCCCCGTGGTATTAACAATACCACCATTTTGGGGTATTAATAGTCCGACCGGACTATTAGTCCGATGATAAAATGGCCAAACCAAATACCAAAGTAATGAGCCCCACTGGACTATTAGTCAAATCCCCCCATCCATGCGGGTTATCAAACAGGGCAGAGGGTATATTTTGGATTCTTCAAAAGCAGCTTTTGAGTGTATATTAAAACTTTTAAAAATATAAAAGTAATTTTATGGTGATTCCAAGAAACTGAAAAGAGAGCATCAAAGGTGATTTTTTAAAGATGAATTGGAAGTACTTTGGAGCAGATTCTAGTGTCATTAAAGTACTTAAAGACAAAAATATCTATACTAATTATTTTTTATTAAAAGAACAAAGGGAAAAAATGGATAACTTTACAAGAAAATGTTAATTTTTGACTTTTACAGCAAACACTACACTCTAACTTTAATTATAATCTCACGACTACAACAAACAAGTTTATCAACTTATTCTACAATTTAAAATTTAAAATCTAGAAGTTATTTTCCACAATTA
>CM018914.1:10004843-10019843 GCA_009663005.1 Actinidia chinensis | reverse complement strand
CATGGTAAAGTAATTCTTGAATCCTGAAATTGTCATTTGGAGAACTTATGTTTTGTGAACATTCATATACGACGTAATGGACAGTAACCCCTTTGTTTTTTGATTTAATGTGTTTGTTTTTTAACCTGTCTGTCCTTTAATAGTGATTCTAGACAGCTAGTTTTTAACAATTCTTCCTTCCACATCAAGGAAAAATGTTTAAGGATTAATTGTCTTAATGATGATTTTCCTTTCACGTTGACATTACGAAGCAGGGAGGAGCCTTTTAATAACTGGTGTAAGAATTCTTTCATTTTGCGAGTTTCTATATCAAGAGGTAAAAGTCTTTATAAATCACTACATAAATAGGTTTCCAGTTACACTTCACAAACGAGCTTGCATGGTGAGGCACAAAAGTGGTGGATTTGACACAAATTGGATCAAATGGGTCTCAAGGTGCTAGGAAACAAAAAGGTTTGTGTTCATAGCTTGTACCACCTTGCTTGGTCAGGCACAAGAAGGGATTGACTCAACGTGGTGGGCGAACATAAAAAAGATTAAACAAGGAAAAGAAATAACTAGAAGAAACCTTATTTTGAAGGTGTTTACCAATGCTTGCAGGTGGCCCTGTAATCTATGTCATTGCCTATTGAAACTGATGCAATAAAATAAAGATGTGTTGGATTGGTGGTTTTCTACTTTCCATATATTTTATATTGGTTGATTTGTGACATTGTGTTTGGGGAGATGATCCGACCAACAATAAGAGCCTGGAGGAGGATGTCCTAAACTAACCCAAACATTATAAGTTTATTTGTTTGACTGCGTGGCATAATATTTCCCATTTCTATTTATAGTCATGTCCTATGTTACCTAGAACATGGAACGTTGCAGTGTAAGAATTGGGAACGCGGTACGCTGCGGTGCTGCACTCTCTAAATTGTGGTACGATAAGGGTAGACTTCTATAGATTATAATAGAGCGTAGAATTTTTTTTTGAATTATTTATGTAAAATACATTTTTAATTGAGTTATGACCAATTTTTCTACATTTTATCTTACTGTGACAATTAGTATTTTTTTTCCTTAAAAGAAAGATGTTTAGGATATGAGTAGTAAAATCTTTGGGAATCGCTTGAATCGCTCAATTCACCATTTCAGAACGGAATTGTACCATGTTTTGGAACATGGTTCCAATTCGTAAATCGCTAGGGTATTAGCAATTTTTGGTAACTCATGTCATGTTTAATGAGTCCTTTGTCCTGGAATTGTAGTTTAACCTATACTTATCAAATAAAGCAAAATGGAAGAGCACCTATCCCTACATATGTTCACAGATACTATAGATTTTAGCCAGAGATATTGAAGTTCTAATGGCGATATTGTTTATTCATTATTGAACCCCATGGTCTTCAAAGATGATATAATGCCTTCTGAGTATTTTTAGGAATCGTCTGGTAACTGGGAACAAAGTAACAATAGATATTATGCGCCAAAATGGAGGATCTGACAGCTGTGCCCAAGCACCTAAGCCGAGAGTGCAGCAAGGTACAAGCTTAGGATCCTAGCAAGGTGCCTCCAATCAGGTACAGTCTCAGGCATAAGCTGCTAACTAAGCATATTTCTTGTGAACTATATTAGTTCTTCCTCAGCTTTGATCTGTTTGCAATTCATCCTCCTTTGTCCTCTCTTTATCCTTCTCTCGTACTTTTGTCTTCTTAACCATTATCCATGAATAACGTCTAATTCTTCTGGCCAACTAAACTCTCCATTTGTCTCTAACCCAATGTAACCCATTTTTTTTCTTCCGTGCTTTGAATTGTAAACATTAGTGCCTATGGGACATATATTTCAAAATTTGGTGATTAAGCCATCCCATCAAGTTTGCAAATTTTTATCGTCATTGGATTTATTAAAATATTTTTTTGAGTCCATCAAACACTTGCATGTGATTTTATTCTACATATGCCTTATTTTGCTCAAGTCAATTCCTTGTCCGCACATTGCACCTAAGCTTTAGGATGCCTTGTTGCTTTATTGCAAATTTGCAACATAAGCATTTAGAACTACAGGATATGGGGATATGAGTCTATTTAGGATGATAGTGGTAGATCAATTATGTTGCCTAACTCAAATAGTTAGCAATGCTCGAGTTATACTGTTATAATAAGAGTGCTTGTAATCTTTCAAGGTTGACATGAAGTGGAGTAATAAGTTTTATATGGTGACACTTATATTCTGGAATTGTGATGAATTGATATAGAATTTTTGGGCGTGTTATGGAAGTAAGTACTCCCACCCCCTATTGCTTGAGTGGCTACTTTTTTTCTTTTTCTTTTTCTTTTTTTTTTTGTTGGGTAAAAATTGAAATGGGGTGTGGCCAACTTAATCCCTCCCCTTCGTCCGCCTCATATGTAAGAGTGGGGCACTCAGTGTCCTCAAATATTCCCACGCCTTCAGAGGGGAAAAAATTGCACCCTCTGCTTGCGTATGCTTCAGATTCATGCGATTGCCCAAATGACGAACGTAAACTATGACAAGTAGAATATCAATGATTAGCCTTTGGGGCTCGACTGTGAAGTGAATGGGAATCCTTAAAATTATAGATATACACAATCTGGAGTATACATAAATAGAGTAGACTGTCCAACCCCTCCAATCTCGAGTAATGTTGAGGAGAATATTGCCTTTAACTGGATCAATCATGGATGCTCCTGGCTTAGCCAAATCGTCATATAGGTTATTGCCAAACCTTCGATTCATCTAATTGTCTAGACTTTTGAGTTGATCAGCAATCTCTCTCATTGGAAGATGTGGCCATGAGCATATGAAATGTGATTTGGTATTCCACCCTTTCCTCCGAAGTCGCTGCTATTATTTTTTACTACCAGTATGGACTTTTGACCCTGTGTGGACTCCTTTTCGGGATCATCCTTAAAGTCCTGATAATCGAGTTTGTTATACCCTGTCTCATTAATACAATGCAGCATGTTTGGAATGCCTTCAGAATTCGTTATCTTTGTGTCTCTTGGCACAAACTCATTGGTTCTCCAAATGCATCCCCAGACATGGTTTTTTCCACTAAAGACGAACTTAAAGAATGGAGGATTATATATAATTCCACTCGTTTGCTCTGTACTAGCATGAGTAAAATCTCACTTCTTTTTTGACTGTTCTTTCTCCAAGGAAGTCTGGCAGCAAGTTTATTTGTCTTGGCAATATCTCCAAAACATATCAGTCTAGGCACCAGGAGGTTGCTTGGGTCGTTGGCAAATTTTGTGGCCAGTCTTTTTACAACATAGTTAGGAAGCTGTCATGGACAGCTTTGACGTTCGGATAATTGTCTCGTAGCTTCAATCTGTTAATCCGTGTAGTTTGAATCTTATTTATAGAAATTGGCAGATTCCCCGTTGTATTTTTGATGCCCATTAGCCCTTGTTACCCTCTGTTGTAATTTTGAGGGTATGCCTTCCTTGTCCCTGTAGTTCTTTGTTTGTTCTCAATGGTACTCTCATTTAATTAAAAAAAATGCGATTTCCTTCATCGGAACATAGCCCTAGAATCTCCCTCAAATCAAACTAATATTCAAGGCCCGTTGCAGAGCTTCCGCTAGTGCTTTCAATAGGGAGAAAAGCTTTGATGGTCCTGTTGAATCTTATGCTAGTATTCATGAGGACAAAAGATCCCCAGCATGTCTTCACTCTTCAGGCTTCAGAGTTTCTCCTACTCTCAACTCGACTGAATATGCAAGTGAGTGACTGCAAAGGTGATTAGTTTCATCCAAATAGCTAGGGATAAAATGATTTCCTGCACAAGCTGAACGCACAAACATGAACAAACCTTTCGGGAAGAAGTTTTCCATTGGAATGAACTTCTTTGAAAGTGCTATAATTCTTACCTCTGTCTAAGTTTAACCCTTGCACTCAAAACCCTTGTATGGATGCACTGTTGTACTTGTTTTTTTTTGTTTCCCTTCTTTAACCAGGTTGTTTTTGCATGAGATTGGATTGCTGATGGCCTATGGTTTTAATCTTGGTTTACTGCTTGTTTGGCCTGCTGCTTCTAGTGCTTTATAAGAATTTTCATTAGGAAGTTGTTGCAGTCTAGTTCACTCTAATAAAATTGTAAATCAGAGCATGTTTAACGGAAACAGTAACATTTTATTTTTTATGTTTTTTGGCAAGTGGGTATAGCAGTGATGGACGAGATGGAAAGCCAAGAGTGAGTTCTCTACGTCGTTAAATCTCTCTCTCTCTTGTAAATTATCCTTGATACATAATGTGCAATTGTGGAAAATGGAAATGTTGTTGGTATTGTTTTTGATGACATGCGTAAGTTGATCTTCAGTTATCATGTCACTATTTTGATGTCTGCTTGTGCACATACGTGGGGCTTGGGATACCCCCATCATCATGACATCATCCAATTGCAAATAAAGGGCTTTCCTTGTCAATGCTTCCAATTGCATGTCCTTGTTGATTACAATATAGGTTTTTGTTGGTTTCTTCTGTACCAAGAACTCGAGAGCTTATGTTACATGCAGGTGAAATTATCTAATGCATGATGTTTATTTTGGCAGTCTCATGCGTAGGTAAACTAGCATAGTTTTTACATTTCACTGTCGTTTTTCTTTTTGACAAGTAAAATTTGGACCATTTTCTCTATGTAATTGTCATCCTTGTGCAGGGTTTTATAGTTCACTTTAGTTTGATGTCTAACATTTTGTTGATCATTGCTTTTTGTAATTGTCCCCGGAAGTTTCACATATTTTTAATAGTTGACTTGTCACATTAGGATGTTTTGCTTTACCGGTGATAACTGAACATTGTTTTTGCCGTCTATGTTTCAGATTTATCCCACGTGTTCTCCTCCGTCCAGAGAGACCTCAATTTCATTGATCACACGAGTGATCTTGGATGGAAAGAGTAGGCAAATCCTTGTCGCTAAATTAGCTCCAATTATGTGGCACATAACTCCCAACCACATCTGAGTAATTTTGTTTTATTTAATGTCATTGCAGGGGTCAGAGGATTCAACCAATTGTGGTTGATCCGGGGCTTTATTTGGCGAGGAGGACCCAAATCTTTCATGCCACAGAAAAACGGCCAACACCCGATGCCTTCACAGTTTTCACAGGCAAGTTTTCTTCCCTATATTGTATTCCTTTTGCTACTTATAATGCATTATAAGTTGCGCCTAAAAAATGAGGTTGAAGTCACAGGGAATGCTCTAATGAGAAATAAACCTCACCAAATTTTCAGGTTCTGAATGGGTTGTGTTAAGCAGAAGCTTTCTTGAATTCTGTGTTATTGGATGGGATAACCTCCCTCGCACCCTTCTAATGTTCTCTAATAATGCAATTTTGCCCCAAGAAGTATATTTCCATTCTGTCATTTGCAATTCACCAGAGTTCAAAAACACAACAGTTAACAGTGATTTGAGATACATGATCTGGGACAATCCCCCCAAGATGGATCCCCTCCATCTCAATACGTCCGATTACAATCAGATGGTCCATAGCGGAGCTGCTTTTGCAAGACAGTTTCATAAAGACGATCCAGTTCTCGACATGGTTGATGAGAAGATCCTCAAGCGTGGTGGTAGCCGAGTCGCCCCAGGAGCTTGGTGCACCGGACGGAAGAGCTGGTGGATGGATCCGTGCTCACTATGGGGTGATGTCAGTGTATTGAAGCCAGGGCCTCAGGCTCAGAAGTTTCAGGAGTCCATAACTAATCTTCTGGATGACTTGGGTACAAATTCAAATCAATGCAAGTGAAGGCGTAGGAACTAAAGGAGGATCAGATTCAGGAAAGGGAAATGGGATATGCATCTGGGGTATTTTCCATTTAGAAATACCTTCTTCAGTCGACACACAATCATTGGTCTTTACACCTATTTTGGTGGGATTCTGGTCGTGGGCCGGCTCCATCAATTTATATACTGAGGGGGTTAGAGTTGGCGGTCAAGCTTGAATTCATTAACGGCTTTTGGCTATAATGTTGGGCGCTGCTATTTTTTTGTAGAAGCCGTTCATTCTTTAAATTTCAATCCGTTGCTATTGTTTTTTGCTGGTCATCTCCATACACTCAGAAAAACTATCATCCTCCATACACACGGAAAAACTCTCTTAATTCTCTCCTCCATTGCACATCCATCATTTGAAGATTAAACATGGAAACTGCACAAAGATGAAAAATTAACTCAAGTTTCATGTTAAAACTCAATTGACTTTGGTCGCAATGCAATTCTTCTTTTGGGTTGCAGAACTTTCACATATCAAATGGCAGGAGAATTCATTGAACATCTAATTCTACTATATACTTATAATCATCATAGTAGATCTTCCTGTTCTGTCTTGATTTGAAGATAGCAATTACGTATTGGGGCACATGAATTAGAAGTTCTAGAATAGCTCAGCAAATGTCCTTCAGGTGGGCTGGAAAGCTGAGAAGCTAAAGGGTGACGCAGCTACGATGCTCTGATTGAGAAGGATGGGAAAGTATTTTAGAAACTAGTATATCTTTTAACACAATCTCTCTCTCCCCCTCCTTAGATGCTGTAGTCTGACCCTCACAAAAGATGGATGTAGACTGTTTATGAGAGTACATGGACTAAAAATAAACCCAAGCAAGCTGCGGTTTATTGCATTAATCAATAAAAAATTTGAATCAGAAGCATAACTCTAAATGAATTTAAAGAACCACAACAGCAATAGAATTTTGAGAAGTTGATTAATTTTTTCGTTTATTGATCCAATCACATTTTCTCAGAAGACGCATCTGACATACAGCAAAAAGAGGGCATAAGTACAACCACAAGCACCTCCAAACAGAACCTCTCCGTCTAAGTGGAACTACTAATATGCATGTCTCTGCAATTACTATGTTCACATTCCAGAAAGTTGTGACCTATGAGATGTTCAAACAGATAAGTGGGTTAACCTCAAGAGTAACAACAACAAATTGCAACATACTTCAAAAAAAACAAAAGGTAAAATTTGTAGAGAATTCTAGTTCATTGAACTTACGGAAACAATCAGTACATCATCTGAGCTCAAAATTCACTCCGATCCGGTGCAATCCGCTCCGCGCTGCCAAATTCAGATGAAGATTCCTCTTCCTCTGGTGTTGCCGGCAGCTCAAGGACTTGGTTAAGACCGTGAACAATGAGCCCATCACCGTAGTACATGTCTGGAAATGTTACCGGAGCTTCATTCAACATCAATTGATCACTGGACTTCGTAATTTTGATAGTAAATCCATCAGAAAACGTCCTCAACACTGTTCCATTTTCGAAATTAGCAAGATCCGTCCACGAGAGCTTGCAAGGAACAACATGACGAAGAAAAACTGATGAGTATTCACTAAAATTACCGACCACTACAAGCATCGCATCATCAACAGGAGCAAACACTGTGAGCTTCGGTTTTTCAACAAACCCTAGCAATTGCAAATCGAGAAATGAAGCCATAACAGAGTACTCTCTCGATCTCATCATTCCAGAAGCTTCATCGAACGAATAGGCACCAGACACAGAAATCGAAGTGGTATTGGAAACTACACATGTGCGATCGGAGTTAGGGCTTTGAATCGGGGACGGAACCTCAAAATTCAGATCGAAAAACTTATCAATTCCAAAAACAACCAACGATCCATCATCGAATATCGGTGATCCGTTGATCGTCACATTATTAAGCGAAACATGTTCGTTCGAGTCCGACGTGGTGACGATCAGCGACTTTCCGGAGGCCATGGTGGGGATCTTGGTGCCAGAGGGAAGCGATCGGAGGCTTTCAAGGGAGAAGGCAAGGGGACAAAAGTGTAGTTGGAGGAGAGAGAGCGTAGGCTGGCCGGAGTTGGTGAAGGCGGCGTCAGAGGGAGAGAAGATGGTGGCGGATCGCGGCTCCGAAGTGAGGGTCGGATAGACGAGCTCGAGGGTTAGTGCCATGGAGACAAAGCCGGAGTTGGAGAGGATCTCGGCAGCGTTGAGGACAGCATTGGAGGGCAGCGGCGAGGAGAGAGGGAAGAGAGAGAGAGCGATGAGAGAGAGGAGGAGAGAAATGGGTTTTGCCATTGGTGGAGGACTGGACTGTGGTAACTTGTAATGTGTCAGTTTGTTGGTGATATTTTTAGTTGCAGAGAGTGGTTGTATTTATATATGGTGGTCTTGGCGGGAACGAGAGGTACGTGGGCGGATTCGTATTGGCTGATTCGGAATGGTGGAATTGGATGTTCTGTTATGGCGGTTATATACGGATTTACTACAACACCCCCATTGCCAGTTATGATTTACCATTCAGAATTTTTAATTCGGTCTTAAGCCAGTGTTTGGATGAAGAAAGAAGGGGATTCATTAGTGCCGAAAGTACGGTCCGATTGTCTATTTTTTAATTTAATTTAAATTTTTTTATTAAATTCTTAATCTAAATATAGTCTAAAAGTAAGTTACCTAAATATTTATCAAAATTTTCTTATCATTTTAGTTCAAACAAAATTATTTTTTTAATTTAAAATAATTAAAGTCGACTTAGAAAAATACAATCTCTTTTTTTTTTTCAATTTTTTTTGCAAAAAATCATTCCCTTTCTTTTTTTCTTTTATTGGAATCTATTTGTTTGTCCCTTCAACAACTTGAAATTGTCTTAAAAGTAAAAATGAGCTATCAAGTCAATTCAATAGTGTAGATGAAAGAAGAAGTTTACCATATTTTGAAAAGTAAGCTATATTTTTGTCTTTAGTTTAATTTTTCCTCAAATTTGGATAAAAAATTTATATTTTTAAATTTTTTTAGTTAAGAGAAACTGAAAATAATATAAAATTTTAATTTTAAAAAAACTAATTCATTAGTTAAAGTTAAAAAAACTAAAAAATTAAAGCATCTAAAATAATTATAAAAAAATTAGGCCAAACAGGGCCTTAATTTGAGCTAGTAAAAGATGTATTTCATTTGTTAAGTGTTAGCTATAAATATCCGCATCAAATGAATCGTTAATTTGACAAGTGCCCAAGGATACCTGTTAACATAGATGGCCATTCTTTAATTTGAGATAGTCATAGAATCTATGGGGGGAAAGAAAATCTAACAATCGGACCGAACAAAAAAATTGAACCGAATCGTTGGTTTTTGGTCCGATAGGTTTCGGTTCATGGTTTTAGAAAAAAATAATTTTTGATTTTGGTTCGGTATGGATCAAAAAATAACCGGCAAAACCGAAACGAAGTATATTTTATATAAAGCACATTTGATTTTGACTGTCCACTATCTCCTAATTAACTGTCATGGGCCACCCCTTAGACTCAAGTCAAGCCCAATCCTAATTGGATTGACCGGACTGAAATGGATAGAAACTGACCGGCCCTACACCAATTTTGGTCAGTTTCAATCCACTAAAATATCAAACCAAAACCGATCATTTTTAAGAACCAATATCCATTAGATATGGGAATTGTTACATGCACGGCATAACTAACTTTTCCAAACATCAATGGAAATTGCACCAGTTACGGAGAGCCTTCGAGGTTCAATACTCTTCGATACTAAGCATTGGGCATTGGAGAGTTCAAAAGTCAAGTACTCTTCGATACCAAGTGAAAATCCTACTATAAAAGGGTTACTTGTCCGCATCACTTCTTCATTTAGCATAAGCAATTGAATTCCTAGTCAATACAATGTTTGGTTTCTTTTGTGCATTCATCCAAATTGCGCTGATGGCAGTTCTTGCGGCTGTTGCAGTTGTGGAGGCGGTTTCTACGGTTGGCAAGGTTTTTGAAGCAGCCGCAGTGGTGTTTCCTGTTGGGTGATGTTTGTTGGAACTAGGCAGTGGTCGAGCATCGATCTATTTTTGTTTTTTAATTTGGGAACACAGTTTTTGGTTTCTGTCGATCTTTTATGTTTTGGGATGCTCTTCCATTGCTGTTTTTGTTCCTATGGTTGTCTGAGTTTCTAGTAATGATAATGAAGTTCTCCTAAGTATATCTTTTTTTTGTGTGTGGGCATGACATCAAGCACAAGTTCATTACTCTCAACTAAAATAGATGATGGTTTCGAACGTTAAATCATCTAACTTTTTTTACTTTCGTCATCTTTCCCTCTCCAAATCCTTATTCCAAACAGAACATCCGAGGCATGTCGGTTAAATTAGCCAGCCAACCCAACGTTTTACAACTCCAACATGCTAGGCATTATAATATAGACGATTTGGACTAGCTAAATGTAGCTAGCCAATATAGACTAGAATTAATTTTTAAAAAAAACTATATATACATTGCAGTCTTTATTTCTATACTTCTTTCTTCTCTTATTAGAAATGAAAATTAAAAATTATTATATCTAAACATGAATAGCACAAATAAAGAATAGTGTTTGATTACATTCATGAAATATACTTTGGCTAAGTAAAATACATAATAGTGTTAAAGATACTGAAACAACGTGAAGAGTGGGAATTGTGTTTTCAAAATACATTTTTTTATAAACAAATTTAAACTCAAACCGGATCATTGAAACACTACTTAAACTAATCCACCTTGTGAGGTAGCCAATATATATCAAATTATGTAGAACAAAATTAATTCCTACCTAATTTAGGTTTAGCTCACTTAACTAAAATATTAAGTTTTTGGCTGTGGTGATGAATGGCGGTTGGTGCAGAGGAAAATTAATATTTTGGGACCCGCACGTGAGTTGGGGAATGGCTAGAGACCATTTGACTATGTTTTATTCTTTTTTGGTATGATTGGGGGGCTTAATAAAACTAATTTAAAAATATGAGTCAAATAGGATGAATATATAATATTGAGGGACCTGTAGCATAATTAGAGCTATAAGAGCCCAAATCAGCTCAGAGCCCTTTTCTTTGTTTTCGGATTTCAAGCAGTAGCTATCAGAATCGGACTGAACGTTTCAACCGATTCAACTGAAAATCGAACACTTAATTGGTCCAGTAAACATATTTTACGTGAGATATAAGCGAAACGCATTAAACCGAAAAAATCAATAGGTATTTTATCAAACCGTTGAACCGGGCGTTTTATTTAGAACCGGGTATTTTTTTAACAAAATGCAAATTGACAATAATTTGCTTTAATTTAAAACTGAGAGCCTGAGAATCTGAGATAGGATTTCTACTTTCCTTTCTCTCTCTCTTTCTCTCGTCAATCATCACGACACAATACAAAATGCAGTTAGAGATAGGAATATGGGGTTTTCACTTTTTGTAAATCTCCTTTCTGTTCAGTCTTCACTATCCAATCGAGTGTGGAAACCACATCTCATATCGGTCTTCCGGGTGAACTGGAACTAGAAGCTATCTTGTTTACTATCCTCCGGCGTCCACCATTGGAGACCCTCTGTAGATCTACTGTAAGTATTGGTGAACTGGTAATCATTGCTGAATTTTATATATTTTACACTTTAGCTAAAGTTTTTATTAATTTTTCATAATTTAATACCTCCAAATTTGTAATGTAGATGACACTTTAAACTTGGATGAGTTAGATGATATTGACGAGGATGAAAATGATGGCAATGAAGTAGTTGGTCAAGAGGGCAATTGGAGTGGAGGTCTTAAACGTGTGACTAATGTTGTACCTTCTAATGAGAATGAAATTGATGATCTTGATTTTGGTACAAATTGGGGCTCATCAAGTGGTAGAGGCAATCAATGGAACATAGAGCATCCTTAGAGATGACTATTGGGAGCTTTGTTTTTATTTTCAAATATGAACTTGCTGAATTGTTTTTTCGAATTTAAACTTGTGATGTTGTTGTACTTGTGGTGTTGTCGTCTTTGGAACATGATCTTTTGGATTTTGGTAGTTAATTTACTTTTGAAGTTGTGTGTTGATTGTTGAGAACTTTTGAAGTTTCGGTTTTTAGCTTATTCAGTATTTTTTTTAAATATTTTAGTATCACTTGTAAAGTTACTTTATACATGCGGTTAATTTTAAGGTATGAAACTGAATACCTTAAAATTAGTTTGGTAACTCTGTTATATTTATTTTTGTATGGTATGGTATCGGGTGTAAGCCCTGACGAAGTCCAAACAACATTGTGACCGTAAATAAAGTCTTAGGTCGTCAAACAACATTGCATACATATGTTATTTGCATTGATGGTGTTTGATAAAATGCCTCACCCAGTGTCCTCACAACTCAACACACGTTGTTTGAGCGTGGGGCTTGACTCCTTACGAAGTTCTTACTAGTTTCACTACAAATATTCTAATTTCATTTTATTTGATACATATCTTGTTGATCTATTGGGATTAGTTTGTGTATGTGTCAGTTGGCGTGCACGTTTGTCTGTTGATGCTAAATGGTGTTTCCACCTGTTATTCTAGTGCTGAAGCTGCGAGATAATTAATCTTTGTTATATTATTAGACCGTTAGTTGTTCAGTGGATTTTAATTATATGCACATTAGATGCTTCACCCACTGTTCTTCCCCTCTATTCGTCTTGTTTGATGATGATACCAATGGTCTGAGCATAGGGTTAGTTGAGGCCAAAGTGGGGTTTGTAATTGTCCGTGCATGATTATGTATATTTTGTGTTTGATTTTGATTGAGGGCGTGGAGAATGAATCAATGTTGCCTCCACCAGATCTTCTCACTCCCGGACTGAAGAAGGGGACCAGATCCAACTCCCCGACATCGCTTCTGCCCTTGGCTTCAACAGTTTCAAGTGAGTATTTTTTTTCATATATATTTTTTTTCGATTATTTCAAGAGTAAGACCTACTGTGGAAAAATTATGATTTAGAAAGTATGAATAGCGTATGGACTTATGAGCTTGGATATTTCTATTGAGGTTGGATACATATATATATATATATATATATATATGCATGTATGTGTATATATATATATATATATATATATACACATACATGCATATATATATATATATATATGTATGTATGTGTATAGATATGTATGTATGCATGTATATATATATGTATGTATGTATATGCGTCTGTGTGCGTGCGCGTGCCCGTGCCCGTGCATGCTCAATAGTGCCCTGTTTTGGCTTTGTGTTTATGTATATTTGGAGATTTGCTCTCCTTTATAGCACCTTTGGATTCACATATATCATCAAACGTCTATGCGCAAACTAGATATTTGTTAGAATTGGAGTACTCGATGCCTCATATATAACTTTTTAGTGTTTCGGTTATTCACCATTTGGTCTCCTTAAAATGACAATTGCAACAAAGTCCGCATTTGGATTCATGTATATGATCAAATGTCTACACACACTAGATATTTGTTAGAAGTGGAGTATTTAATGCCTCATATATAACTTTTTAGTGGAATTTGATATGTTTTGGTTATTCACAATTTGGTCTCCTTAAAATGACAACTGCAACAAAGTCTCAAATGAATGGTGAATCTGATCTTTATAATTGATTTTTATTGCAACAAAATGCCGTTTTAGGTTGAAAATGCAGCTCAATTTTTTACATGGTAGCTTAGTTTAGAAAAGAGAACAAGTGTTTGGATTTAACATGGTCCAGTTGTGGAAATCACAAATTTAATGGACTTCGTAGAATATGCATAGTTTTGTCAAGAAAATGAAGCCTCAATTTCTCCACCTTTGCAACTAATCCCCACTTCATCGTTGTGTCAGCTTTGTGTTCTAATATAAGCTGTGTACACGAACCAGCTATATTTTGTACCCTAAGCTGTTCAACATGTCTACTACATGAGTTTTGTTTTGTGTTCTTGCTGAAGCAAATGCTAATTGGTTGACTATACAGTGCAATGTTATTGGACAATGTTGTTTGCACATAACATGCAAACTTCTACGTTTGCCTCATGAAATTGTAAATGAACCGAGTCTTACTCTAATGATTCTTTTAGTGCCCCAATTCCACATCCTTATACGCTACTGCAAGTCTTTTGATCCCACTTGTCTTCAAACAAATTTTAATTTTTGTCTTTTTTCTTGCATTTAGTAATGCACAACTCTTAAATTGGAAAGGTGAAGATCATATTAGATCCTATAATACTAGTGAAGCTTTTAGCTTATTGTTGAGGACTGCACATAATGGTAATTCTTGATGTAAGCCTATAGTTATTGGAAGTTTTACATTGTGTATGCCCAACTTGTTGTCTTTATTAAAATTCCATCCTAACAAAAGACAATTTGAAGCATCTGAAGTTTTTCAAACTATATAATCATAGAACTATAATTTAAAGGAATCTTCTCTTGGCATTAGCTCTATCTAGGACCAGAGTCACTGAAATCATTGATGCATATCCAAACAAAATATATATTGATGCCAGGACTGGTATTTGTTGTCCAGGACCAACCATCTTACACAACTATGTTGTTGCTTATTGGGGATGTTTTTTTTTTTTTCCTGGTTCTATATTTCATTGCTACTTATCCTTCTCAACTATATTTTCTCTTGTCAGACTATAGAAAAAGAATGTGGATTCTCATGGTTCATCAGAAGGTATGACCCAATGTTTTGTGCACCAATTCTGAATATCTTCAGTTCTCCTCATTTGGACTAGCCATGTAAGAGATGAACATCCAGGCATTATGGGGGTGGGTTTTTAATACCAAACCATTTCCAGATATACATGAGGTAAAAGTATTGATGTTACAATCTTGTCCATGTAAGTTATGGATAAAAAGAACTATCTAGGTTATTCCAGTTGGCAGAAGTCCTTGCACTTCGTTAGAAGGTCAAGAGCGAGTCACCCTCCTTGCGTGGAGACTTTTCTCTGTGTCTTTGGATGTTCTATTTGTGTTTGTGGTGTTTGTTGAGATTATTGTATACTTGTGGCGGTGGTGTTCGACTTTCTTACATAGTTGAATTTCATATAATTCTCATGATACTTATAAATTATCACTCATTGATTGAGCCAAAAGAAAAAGTTATGGCTAAGAATGGATGTGGTTTCAATGGGCTGTTACAGAACATTTGGTCCTGGTTGGTCCAGGTTGTCTAGGGAGGGCATTGTGTGTGTTGTGTCCATTGAGGACCTAGAGTTTTAGCTGTAACTTCCAGTTG
>CM018914.1:9984843-9989843 GCA_009663005.1 Actinidia chinensis | reverse complement strand
ATTTTTCTAAAAGGATATTGTACTTGGTGCACCAATCTCCGACTTAATGCAAGCAGGGTGAAAAAGTATCAAATAGGTAGCATTTGTTTTCGTGCCAATAGGCATGGGACCCTTTACTCCGGAATCTCTTTCTGTGTCCTAACTCGTTCACAATTATACCATCTTGCCGCGATATGTATATGTTTTGAATTCTCACCCGACATGCGATTATCAGTCCATCACGACTAGGGTAGAATGTTTTTTTTTTTTAAACCCAAAGGATTGGTCGAGTGAGAGGTTGGTCGAAATTGTGGCTTACCCCTACCAAAGTCGCAGGTTCAAAATCCCTTGCTAACAATTCTTTGGGCCAGTCCATACGGAACTCTGCCCTTACTTTAATTGGGCCTCTACTAATGGACGGTATAATTAGTCATTGGGTTAATCGACCTTTGGGTCAGATACCGAGTTATAAAAAAAAAAAAGTTAAAAAGTTTTTTTTTTCTTCATGAAAATGGATGTATATGAGAGTCACAATCAATGAATGATAAAAGAGGAGTTGAGCTCCCAATAATTCAGGGTATATGGGCTCCATCTCATTTACAATATGATATATGCCTTTGAACTCTCTGTACATCAAACTAGCCATGGGCTCCATCTCATTTACAATATGATATATGCCTTTGAACTCTGTGTACATCATACTAGCCATCCCTTTCACTACAGCATTATGCAAGAACTCATTACCACAAAAAAAACAAAATAATGTGGGAAATACCAAAGCCACAATTTGACTACTAGAATGAGAAAGGCTAGCCTGTGAATGTTTGCACCTTCACAGCTTCCTAGTTCTATTCGACATTAAATACAGCAACTCAATCTGGGGCCAATGAAATATGGGTCCACTTAATTACCCTTGACTTCCTGTTAGTTGTCGCATAGTGCAGCTGATAGAGGTCGAGATAGGATAAAAGTTTTTTGGAGGGAGGATCCCGAGCTAAAACATAGCTTTTATTATCGTACGTATGTATTTATAACACCGAGATCATGATGGCTGTTAATAAAAAATAATAATTCATTAGCTTGGTACTAAATCACGGTAATGTTGGATGCATCTGGTGTAATATTATTTAATTTGACATCTTATCAACACTAATCATACAGAAATAGAGGAATGAGTTTTGCTGTCCAGACTCATGGAGTCCTTATGTATCCACTTTAATGATTCATTTCATTCATATTTAATGGAATCATTTGGTTACATTTATCATATCAATCAAACTTTTTATAGATTATATGCATAAATAATACTAGAAGATGAACAGATCTAATCATCGAAATGGGTTTGCGGTGGGCTCTACAGGCCAAGACAACATGATTAAGATAGTAAAAAAAAAACAATTCCGATCCCTAACTATCTTATAGACAATTCCAACCCCTAAAGAAATTAGTGAAGGTAAAATACCACGTCATATCAAATGAAATTTCATGGTAGAAATATAGTTATCCAATCATTCGTGTGATTAAACAATGGTTGAGATCCCAACTAAGAACACATGAGAACATTGAGAAGGGGAGGAGGATATTATAGTCATTTATTTCGTGTTCAAAATTTTGAAAATATGAAGAGGCAGCTAGGCAAGCAAGTTGCATCCCATTGTACACGTTCAAAAAGTAAAACTCAAAGCAATTTCTAACTAGTTTCCATTTTTCTTTGCAGTGAAGCAATGCTTATTAACTGTTGTGTATTAAAAAAAGACTTGCACTTTAGCTAATTGTCATTATTTTAGATTCATTGATTGAGGCCCAAGAAAAAAAAACAGTGGTTGGGCATGATATTTTGGGAGTCCATGGCCTGATTAGGAGACACAAGTCAATGTCTATTTTCTTTATTTTATATTAAACACCCCCTTTGCTTGTAATAATTAATTTCTTTTGTTTACCTGGCCTATATATAGAAACTCAAGCCAATAGCATTACACGTAATTCCTTAGGCCTCTCTCTCTCTCTCTCTGCTTCTGTTTTCCCTGTCTAAGGGGAAGTAAATATGGGTTACCTTGATTATATTTCAAACTTTTGTACTGTTACGAGCACAAGGAGAGGGAAGCGCAAAGTAATGCAGGTATTCATGATTCTCTCTCTCTCTCTCTCTCCTGTTTCTTTTTTTTTTTTTTGTGTGTGTGTGTATCATTTTTATAACTTGGTTTTGTTTTGCTATTTTCAGACAGTTGATATCAAGGTGAAAATGGACTGTGATGGCTGTGAAAGGAGGGTCAAAAATGCTGTTTCCTCCATGAAAGGTTCTAAAACTTCTCTCTCCTCTTTCTCATGAATTGTTCACTACGCTCTTTGATACTATACCGGTATACCCACATGTAAATAGAAGTAGACTGTGCAGTTATATGTTCAGGGAAACCATATCTGGGTATGAAGCAAAAGTAACTTTGGCTAATGCTATTTTTTTTTCTGGAGGAATATTATTTCACTCCTTTTTCCATAAAACATCAACAAGAGTGGAAGCCTATAAGAGTTTTGGAAAAGACAGCAAAAAACTTCAACTCTTTGACGAGGGTTTTGGCCACGTAAAGAGAGTTGTAAAACCCTTTTTTCTCTTTCTTCCTTCCTTTTTTTTTTTTGTTTTTGTACAGAATTTTAAAAACAAAACAGTTTCTTCCAGGTTTCTAATGTCGCGGGGACAAATATCTAGAATCATTTTTTTGTTTGTTTGTTTATATCTAGAATTATCCACTGTTTCCGTGTGAATATTATACAAGTGTCGTTCTAAGATGAAAAAAAAATGACAAATAGAATTTCCATCTTCAACCAGAATAATTCTACTTTAGCGTCACAGTGATCAAAGCTCGAGATTAGGGGGAAAATGATAGTTTAATGTGCCTGGGCTTCATGTGCCTACGCCCTTGGATATATAGTTATACAAAAGGGAAAAAAATGATGATTCAATTTTGTTAATATTACGGAAAAAAAATCATCTTGGTGATAAAGTTTTGGGATCATCTGATTCTAAAAAGTGATTGTTTTTTTGTCTCAATGCATTTATTATTGTATAAAAAAAGTGTATTCTTTTATCTCACAAGAATGACGTGACAATTGTAATTTGATAAAACCCGTCAATGACCAACTAATATTCTTGATGGATATTTTATTGGAAATTAAAAGAGTTATATTCTGTGGCATTATTTTGAAAGGTTAATCCAGCTTTGTTACTGCAGAATCTATTGAAATTTCTGGGATACATTTACTACAAGAGAAAAATAAATTGGGTTCAAACAGATCCTCACAGCTTTCTGCATTAGGATAATAAATGCAACACAATTTCCCAACAAACAAACAGACCAGTAATGCAAAGTCATACACAACTTGAATGTTTAGTCAATTTTCATTATAAATGCAGGGTCCTTATCATTCACTAAGCACCTTCCTACTTCATTACATTTTTTTGTTTTAATAATGTTTATAGAGACCATCTTTTATGTTTTATATTTAGGCTCTGCTTGGGCTAAGTTTATTTTGTGATTTTAAGATAAAATAGCCCATTTTTTCATGCCTGTTTGGGTTACTTTTTGTGGGAGTTTTTTTGGCTAAAATAGTCAGATTTTTTAGCTATCTCGGACAACACAATTTTTTTTCTGTTTCACTTTATTTGTTTTTTTAACTAGCCCAAATCGGACTTTAATTATCATAATATTAGAGAAGTGACATTCAAATTGAAGATTTAGGCCAAAAGTGACTACGTGCTTAGGTTTGATAGGTCACCGGGTAAAACCTGCCGATGACCAACCAATTAGCACAAAGTTTCACTTATTTTTTTCTGGATACAAATTATTTTCTCATTATAGTAAATGGGTCAATCAAATGAATGATTTATTAGTAAATAAGATGTCATTATCAGATGATTCTCAAATTTGGTCTCTCTCTTTCTAACTTGATCTACAAAAGTGAGTTTAAATTTGTTAAAAAAAAAAAAATCTCTATAATTATTAATTTCCTTATTTTTTTAAATCATAGGAGCGAAGTCCGTGAACGTGAACCGTAAGCAAAGTAGGGTGACGGTAACCGGGTATGTGGAGCCAAACAAGGTTTTAAAGAGAGTGAAGAGCACCGGGAAGAAAGCCGAGTTTTGGCCTTACGTCCCCTACAATCTGGTGTATTACCCTTATGTCCCTCAGGCTTATGACAAGAAGGCCCCGTCTGGCTTCGTGAAAAACGTCACACAAGCGCTTCCTAGCCCCAACGCACCGGTCGAGCGATACACCACTATGTTCAGCGATGACAACCCTAATGCTTGTTCCATTATGTGAAAGAGACTTTATCAAAAAAAAATTAAGTGGAAGAGCTACTACTCTATTGCCTTTTTTTCTTTTTTTCTTTTTTCTATGGTAGTAGAAGGTCTGTTTGGTGGGATGTAGAATTGGGATATATACAAGTTAGTTACAGCTTGTGCTTTTGAATTATTTATTTGTACATTTTGTGGAATTTAACTTTTTAAAGAATCAAAAAATGTTTTTTTTAAATTATTTCTCAAAAAATTCATAACATGAAAAAATTGGTGTCACATTAATTAAAAAATGAAGGGTAAGGGGGAAGCTATTTTATTTTTCAAATTTGACACCAAGTTTAGCGTTTCCAAAACAGTTGCTTCATTATTAATGCTTTTTAGTCCAATAATATGAAACAGTTATGTCAAAATAACATTAAACTAATAGAACAATAGCCGTAGCGAGCTAAAATTTTTGGCAATGCCAAACTTGCCGAGGTAGCGACATCTACATTACAATCACAAAAAAAATAAAATAATGGAAAGTAGATTCAATAATCAGCTATGCCAAAATGGCTTTGCAACAATATTTTTCTTTATAATATTTTGACATAGTAACTTACCAAAATAACTTGATATTGTCAAAATGGTCCAAACCAATAAAGATAAGAGCATCTCTAATGGAATTGGACATTTTGGCCATCTAAATTCCAAATTAGGGCATGCTATTAATCCCCAAAAAATTGAG
>CM018914.1:9977343-9979843 GCA_009663005.1 Actinidia chinensis | reverse complement strand
CGGAGTCAATGTCACTTCAAAGTCTTAAAAATATAAAAATTGCTCTTGATATTTTTAAATTATATAAATTTTTGTCATCTCAACATTAAAATTAATATTGTATTTTAAACGTAAATTATAAATTTTTTGTTTAATATGAATATTGGTCTTCCCCATTATGCACCTGTCTCTGAATGTTGCTATTGCCAAGTTCGGATTCTCATATCTTCGGTAAAACCAGTGCTTATGTACACAAAAGGCATCACAATGCGGTTACCATATATTACTTTCCTTCTGTGCTAAGAAAAGGTTATAATTGGATTTTGATGAAATGGGTCCACTACAGACAGCAACGGGTCAACCATGCATGGGACGGGCCCCTCTCTCCCAAATCCAATTCACTTAATTAGTCTTCTCTCGTACCCAATCCAACCTTTATGAGATTTGTCATATCCACTGTAATTAGGTATGGATCTAGAATTTTAAGTCAGGAAAATTAAAGTGTAATTAATATATTTTAGGGGACTAAAGTATAAAAAATTTAAAAATTTAAAGTAAATTTTATAATTTTTTGAAAGTGAGGAGGGCTATAGCCCATATTAGTCTGCTACTACTACTGCCCCTGACTATAATATTCAATTCAATCCAAACCTTATTACGCACCCTCGTACCCGACCCTATCCTATTAATTTTCTTTCAAACTCTTTTTATTAAGGTTCGGTTAGTTAGGTCAACAACACATCGAATCGATTGTTTTTGCCAATATATTGTGCAACGTCAAAAAATGTACGTTCAATAGTTGAATAATCAACAAAATAAAAATTATTTTTTTATTAATTAATATATAATTGAGCACAAATATAAAGACTTTTAATTTTTTAATTTATTTATATGATAGCAAGATTAAAAATATTAGGTGTATTATTATAATTATTATAGATAATCGGATCAAGTTTGAGTTTGTGTTCTCCACCCACACCACACTCAAATCATATTAGGATATCTATTTTTGTTACCAAACACACTCATACTCTGTTAAAACTCTCTCTCCATCGAAGTGCGCCCTCTTTACATTAAGGCTTTAGTTGGATTGTATAGGTTGATAACCCATTGGTTGTAAACGAAATCATAGTTGGAATTTTTGGGTTAAGATTATCTTTCTACAAAATTCTTTTTATATAGATAGAAATCTTGAAACAAGAGTCTTCTAAGAATATCCTATACTACTAGTCCATTAGGACATAGAGAAAGAGGGTTTTGGAGACAGAAAATCCCGTGTTAAATTTTGCAGCCATCAAATGCATCTAAGTTAGCTAGTTACACTGCAATTTTTGTTCGAAATCCACCCTTTATTGTACCCAATTTCAGCCCTTCGCTCCGGTCCTTGATTGCACATAATCCTAATTGTAAGGATTAGGGCTTTAGAGGAACCATAACTCTTGCAATATTATTTGCAATTGTTTTTGCCGAGAATCACTTAGTATTGTCAATTTAAATAAACATGAGGGGAAAGAATGGATTGAATTGTGATGTTTAAAAAGTTTAGAATTTAATTTGTGACCAAGATCAAACTCTAGAGGTTTAATTGTAATCTTTCCCTTTTTTAAAGATAAATGGGATCAAGTCGCGCAGCCATAATTTTCAAATTTTCTTACGAATGATCTACAAATAAAAACTAGTCTAGAGCCCACCAGCTCAAATTTAACCGAATCGTTAGTCTATAATTTATAAATTTATAAACTTAATCGAACCATTCTAATAAAAAATAAAACTAAACCACACGAATTAGTTCAATATGAACAGTTTCACGGTTTGGTCGGATTTTTTTACGTGAGATACAATTGGTGCTCTTTCCTTTTTAGTTCAGTTACCGTGATGGGGCCATGCCCAACTTATATTAATGGGAAACAGTGGGCTGAGCATTGAAATATAGTTAGGCCCAATACACAGGAATAATTGGGTAAAGTTTACATGGATGAACCTGTTTACAGGCCGTGGGCATTTGTTAGAAGAGTTGGACCCAGGCAATACACAATATATATTACACCAAAATCATCTTCTTCTGTTTTTTATTTTGTTAGAGGAAGTAAAATTATCATTTATTTAAGGCCTAGTTTGGCCTAGTTTTTTTTTATAGCTAATTAGCTGCTTTAATTTTCGAGTTTTTTTGTCGTTACTAAATTATTTTTATTGTTTAATTAAAATTTTATAATAAAATACTCCACCAAAGACAAAAAAAATAGCTAATTTGTCCAATAAAACTTATCTAAGTGATTTTTCTTTCAAATTAGATGAAAATTTTTATATTTTCAGGCTCCTTTCGTCAAGAGGAACTGAAAAAAGTATATAAATATTTAATCAAATGATAAATAAAGTTCACTGAAAATAAAAAAAAATAAAAATAAAGCAGTTAAATTTTTTTTAAAAGAAAACTTATGTCAAAGCCTAAGTTAGGGAGAAGTGGAAGTCCAACTCAAAAGGCCACAAGGATGGGCTATGTGGCTGGTTCAAGCCTAAATGC
>CM018914.1:9969843-9972343 GCA_009663005.1 Actinidia chinensis | reverse complement strand
AAAAAAATTTGCACCTTTATCTGAGGTCTTCAAATATTTGGCCTTAGCAAGCTGGGAATAATAACTTAACTCTGCTTCCGTTAACTTTAAGGCTTTAGCTATTAGCTCTGAAACAGCAACCTGCAAATCTTGATTCTCTGGGTTGCCATGCAATTGCTGCTAAGATCCTCTTTTGCTGCCTCTGCCCTAGCTGCTATATGAGAAAAATACTGCTTGTTTAAGTCCTTCAGAAAAACTTTAACTGCTTTCAGCCTCTTGCAGAACTTATACATAGTTGTTCCTATCAGATGCATTCTCCAAGTATTACCAACTATTTCTAGAAATTTGTCATGCTTAGCCCACATATTGAAGAATTTGAAGGAGGTGGCACCACGATCCTTCTCATCAAAAAGGGAGACAGTACACGGGGAATGGTCAGAGAATTTCCTAGGAAAATCAAATCTGGCATGGGCCAACAGAACTTCATGGACCCAATGTCCGTTGACCATTGCTCTATCTAACTTGTTTCAGACAGTGTTGTTGGACCATATAAAATAGACGCCTGAGGATCTCAGATCAGAGATGCCCGTATCATAGCAATAGTTCTTGAAGTCCATCTCATAAAGGGTGACTAGAAGCCCATAAGCTTTTTCCTCAATACTTAGGACATTATTGAAGTCCCCCAACAGCATCTAAGGCATCTCAGAAGAGGAATTAAACTTGTGAATGTTATCCCATAGGGGGCTTCTCCCCTCCACGGTATTGAAAGCATAAATGAAACTTAAATGAAACTTTTTTAGATGAAATCTTACATAATGAAATTTTAAGGCTTGCACATAATGATTAATTTGCTTGAGCATTTGCCCCGTAGCAAAGAATTCCTTAACAGCTTCTATGAAGTCCCTCCCAATAACATCCCAAGCTTTTTTATAGAAGCATGAGGTATAACCATCTGGGCCACGGGTTTTATCTTCACCAATACTGAAAATGGATGATTTAATTTCCTCATCAAAAACTTCCCTCAGCAGAAGGGAAGCTTGCTCTGCCTCCAAGAGCTTGCCCTTTAAAACTGTTTCCTTGTTGAGGTTGGTGCATTCTTCTTTGGAACCCAGAAGCCCCTTGTAAAACTGAACAAAGGCCTCGCTGACTTGTTTACTTGAAGTGGTTCTGCTCCCTTCTTCCAGAGAAATAGATGCTAATGATTTTCGGACCTGTTGCTCTTGATTAAATCATGAAAAAAATTTGTACCTTTATTTGAGTTATTCAAATATTTGGCCTTAGCAAGCTGGAAACAATAACTTAACTCTACTTCCGCTAACTTTAAGGCTTTAGCTATCAGGTCCGAAACAGCAACCTGCAAATCATGATTCTCTGGACTGCCTTGCAATTGCTGCTAAGATCCTCTTCTGCTGCCTCTGCCCTAGCTTCTCTATGAGAAAAATACTGATTGTTTAAGTCCTTCAGAGGAACTTTAACTGCTTTCAGCCTCTTGCAGAACTTATACATAGTTGTTCCTCTCAGATGCATTCTCCAAGTGTTGCCAACTATTTCTAAAAATTTGTCATGCTTAGGCCACATATGGAAGAATTTGAAGGGGGTGGCACCACGATCCTCCTCATCAAAAAGGGAGACAATACATGGGGAATGGTCAGAAAAATTCCCAAGAAAATCAAATCTGGCATAGGCCAACAGACCTTCATGGACCCAATGTCTGTTGACCATTGCTCTATCTAACTTGTTCCAGACAGTGTTATTGGACCATGTAAAATAGACGCCTGAGGATCCCAGATCAGAGGTGCCCGTCTCATAGCAACAGTTCTTGAAGTCCCTCATCTCATAAAGGGTGACTGGAAGCCCATTGGCTTTTTCCTCAATACTTAGAATATTATTGAAGTCCCTCAACAGCATCCAAGGCATCCCGAAAGAGGAATTAAACCTATGAATATTATCCCATAGGAGTCTTCTCCCCTCCACAGTATTGAAAGTATAAATGAAACTCAAATGAAATTTTTTTAGATGAAATCTTACAGAATGAAATTTTAAGGCTAGCACAGAATGATTGATTTGCTTAAGCATTTGCCCCGAAGCAAAGAATTTCTTAACAGCTTCTATGAAGTCCCTCCCAATAACATCCCAAGCTTTTTTATAGAAGCATGAGGTATAAACATCTGGGTCAGGGGGTTATCTTCACCAATACTGAAAAGGGCCGATTTAATTTCCTCATCGTAAACTTCCCTCAGTAGAAGGGAAGCTTGCTCTGCCTCCAAGATCTTGCCCTTTAAAACTGTTTCCTTGTTGAGGTAGGTGCATTCTTCTTTGGAACTCAGGAGCCACTTGTAAAACTGAACAAAGGCCTCGCTGACTTGTTTGCTTGAAGTGGTTCTCCTACCTTCTTCTAGAGAAATAGATGCTATATGATTTTTGGACCTGTTGCTCTTGATTAAATCATAAAAAAATTTGTATCTTTATCTGAGTTCTTCAATTATTTGGCCTTAGCAAGCTGGGAAAATAACTTAACTCT
>CM018914.1:9959843-9962343 GCA_009663005.1 Actinidia chinensis | reverse complement strand
GGGAACGAGGAAAGAATAAGATATGAAATTACAAAGAAAATAAATCCCTTCTATTTTTTTCCCAACATCCCTACCATAATAGTACACGAACAAGGAATTGGAAAACCAGATCACAACGTGATTACTAATGTGGATCATATTGTTTTAACCAATCATAATTAAGGATAATGTTTATTCACTAGTTACAAGGGGCGAATAAATTTGTTTCTTTTTATGTTCTTATTTTACAAAAATAGAAAAATTGCCTTTTTATTTATCTCATCTATATACTATTTTTTAAAAGTTCCAATTACATACAAAAAATCATTTCTATAACTTTTACAAAAAAAAAATTAATTAACCATAAAACGACGTCGTTTTAATCCTGAAAATGTACAAAACGATTTTGTTTTGTATACTTCAAAAACACTTTACCGAACTCCCACTTCAGAGGATCCGAACAATTGGGGGACACGGCTCTGTATCACATATATGCTACAATCCATAAATATACAACTCGGGCGCAAAAGGTGTTGGTCAGGACACCCCAACCAGCCCATGCCGCGCCGACCCCACAAGTTAGGCATGAGATGTAAATCAGGTACTCAGCGGCCTCTTAGATAAGAGGCCGAGTGCATAGTGCCCACGAGGAGCCCACCTAAAGGGTGGAACTCCCACATTGCAGTTGCCAAGACTCGAACCGGCATCCTTGAGTGCAATTTACCATCCGACTACCAACTGGGCTACGCCCTGGGGGCGTCCATAAATATACAACTCGCCCTTGGACTTTGTGGATTTGGTTTTAAGGTTTTTAGTCAACTTTTTTATTAAAATTTAATACTTTTTGAGTTTTGACGATAATATTTTGAACATATTATTTTTAAAATTTTTAAGTTTTTTTTAAATTTAGATTAAAAAAAATTATATTTTAAAAATCTTTTCGGCAAAGGGAATCAAAATTTATAAATTTTGATCAGTTAAAAAAAATATAATTTTTTTTTAAAAAACAGTTAAAAATTTTCAATAGAAAGACCAAATTGGGCCGATGATTTATATAATTGTCCCTAGGTATTCATATTTTTAAAAGTGTTTATGACTATTTGTGAGGGATATTTTAGAAAAACAAAAATATCCTTTGATTGATTTTTTAAAAGTGAACAAATAGTTTGGACCACCCAAATTAAAATAAAATAAAAGTATAAAGTGTTTGGTGGATCGAGCACGCGTCTTTCACGTGCACACTGACATTAATTTGGTGATTCGGTATCACCGACAGTACAGGGACCACTAGACTGCGGAGACCAGCGAGTAAATTTTTTATTTTCTGATTAAACTTTTTTTAAAAATTCGATTTATCTTGGTCTAGAGTAATAAAAAAAAGATAAAATTACTGCTCCAAAAGTCAATTTTAGCAACTACCGACCTATCAACGTTAATATGAAATTTAATTAGACAAGCCAACAATAATAATTTTTTTATAAAAAAAAAATATCAAATATGATTTTCATATTACAAAATAATTAATTTCTAAATTAATGTATGGACAAGATTACCATTTAAATAATAAATTATCAATAAATTTTAAAAAGATAAAATGAGAAATTATTAAATAAACAAAAGAAGTTCTTAAATACTTATTTCGTGCAAATTGACATAAACATATCAATTGTAATTGGACCAAATATAGTAAAAAAAAAAATCAAATCAAAACTCTACATCTATAATATAAGAAACAAATATTTTTGAATTTTTTAAACTATCTCTCACTAGAAGTCATTTAAATTAATTCAATGACTGAGATTTTACATGAGATTATTTTTTTTCCAAAAAAAATATAACTTCCTTCTCTATCTCTATCTCAAAGTTGTGGGGCCCACATATATTGTGATTCAATAGGCAAAAAATATCTAAAATTAGACATTTTTTACCCATTATATCAAATTTTAGTGGGATCCGCAAAAAAATATTAAAACACTCATTTTTTCCTCCCTCATTTCTTCCATTCTCTCCCCCTCTTACTCTCTCTCTCTACAAGTCACCAACACTAACACTAACACCGCAAGTCACCCCCCCCCCCCAACTGCACGTTGCCATCGTTGCAATCCACAATCGCTGGTACTGCCTCTCTTTCTCTCACTTCTCTCTCCTCCTTCCCACCACTGCTTTTGCCTCGAACCGCAACCCACCACCACTGCTACTACAGGTACAACATCTCTCTCTCTTTCACTGTTTTCTCTCTTGCTCCACCACCATTACCGCCTTTGCCTCCACCTTCACCTTCACATTACCACCACACCATGCCACGCCACAACCTCCACCTTCTCACCACCACCCCATTGTAGCCCATAGTGCGCCAATCTCTCTTTCTCTCTCTCCCAGTGGCAGCGGATTAGGGTTTATAATTTCGGCTGAGTTACGGTTTTTTGGGTTAAGGTTTCTTAGGATTTTTTTTCTAGGTTGGGGCGAAATTTACATTGGCGCCAGCAACGACAAGGAGAGATGTGGCGAGGGTTAGGGTGGG
>CM018914.1:9944843-9947343 GCA_009663005.1 Actinidia chinensis | reverse complement strand
CCGTTTGAGCAGTTTAAGAGGGCCTACACGAGCGTGATGATAGTACCCACAGGGATTGGCGCATCCATTGGTGGCTTCGCCGGCGATGCTCTGCCCGTGGCTCGTGCCCTAGCCTCCGTCGTTGATTGCCTCATCTCACACCCTAACGTATTCTCTCTCTCTCTCTCTCTCTCTCTCTCTCTCTCTCTCTCTCTCTCATACGCACACAGGCGGGATAAATTAGGTTATTTTGGATATTTTTTTCCTTCATTTTTAGTCAAGTTTTCTTAGTTTTTTGGTTCGGCTAGAGAATCGAGAACTTGTGAAAAAATCTGAAATACAAATTATTCTAAATTAAAATCCAGAATAATCCAAAATGGATTTATTTAGATTTTAGTGGTGTTTATGTGAGATATATATAAAAAATTTATTTTACTCAATAAAACCAAGGTGAAACCAAAGCAAATAAATTGAATCACTGCAGTTGGTCTCTTTCGGCTCAATTCAATTAGTAAATGTTTTCAAAATTTGTTAAGTAGGATAAGAAAAAAGTAAACCAGCGATCACCACTATGCTTGGGTTGTGGAATGAAGAAGGATCTTGCCTCAAACTTGAGTTACGACCTCAAATTATGAAACTGTCTTTACAAAGCATTAGGGGATTTTGGTCAGGGTTCAATCTTCACTTGCCTAGCATAATAGGCAATAACAGCCGCTATACTTTGGGTTGTGAATCACTTTCTTCATGTTCATATCACTAGAAACCGTTGAGGTTACGTTTGGTTTAAGGATTTGGCAAGGGTAAAGGAAATTGAAATGCTTGAGGATCCAATGGTTCGGGATTGTTGGTTAACATTTCCACTTCCTTTTCCCCCACTAAATTCTTAATCCAAGCACAACGTCAGTCAGTCAGTGTGGATTTGTGTAACAAAATTGGGGAATAACATAGCTTGGAAGATGACTAGTGTGCCAACCGCCAATTATGCCGTTAGTTTCAGGGTTGCTACTGCACTTCTTGCTTCCGCATGCATAATTTGTTCCCACTTGTTCCCTCTGTAAAATTATAATTATTTACAGGTTCTTAATGCTGCAATGTTGTACTGGCCGATGCCAAATGTTTTATACGTTGAGGGTTATGCTCTTGATAGGTTTGCGGAAGGTGTGTGGTCATTAAAGCCGGTGCATCAAAACAAGGTGTCGTCCAATAACTTCCAATTTTCTTTGCTTTACTTGTGGATATTTATATATGACTTGTCACAGTTTTCGTAAGTCTCTCTCTCTTGCTGCTTACCTTTGTGAATAATTATACGTGTTATGTGAAGTAGGTGGGATTGGTTCTTGATGCTGGAATAGAGGAAGAGCTTCGTGTCCGCCATCTACAAGTGGTTGATGCAACGAGGGCTTCCCTTGGACTGCCAGTCGTTGAATATGCTGTTACTGACACCCCTTTACAGGTAGACACATCATGCTACAAAATTAACATTAATGAACTAACTTAAACTCTACAATTATTTGACCACTCTCTGAGTGAAAATGCACTTGAAAAAGGAAACTTTGCATATTGGTTTCTATATCGTATAGTGTATGATAAATGCATATCTATTGATGTTTATGTGAATCGTTGGTCAGATGCACAAGCATGAAACATGGGGTCTCTCCTATGGAGACATAGTGGTTTATGATTGGACACATCTTCATTGTGTGTTTGATGTTAGATTCACCTGAGGGAAGTACAACTCATTTGAAGTTTCAGTAACTGTGCTGTTATTAAAATTTTTTCTTACGTTATCTGAAGTTGATTTGTTAACACTTATATCGCTTTCAATATACAGTTGGTTGGAGAACTGCTTGCTGTTTCCATTTGATCTTTCATAATGGAATGCTGTGGTTACCTCTTTCTGCCAAGGTCTTGTGTTACCTTGTTATTTAATACATCTTTACAGGTGGAGAAATGGGTTGATCTGAAGACTGGGCAATCAGCTGGGAGGATAAAACACTCTGATTCACTATTGAGGGCTGTTTGGATGCTAATTAACCGAGCTACAGTTAATGCTGTTGCAGTTGTGGCACGCTTTCCAGATGATGATACTGACGACTTGGATGATTATCGACAAGGGAAGGTATGATGATTATAGTTTCTGGTACCATGCTGCTTTATCACAAAACACTCTTGATGCTAGATCTGTTCTATTCCCACCCACCGATCCACTCACCGTTTCTGGTAGAATTATTTTGTAATTATACAACTGGTGTATACACAAGTGTCATACATATTGGACCATTGGTTAAGATACGCTTACATGTGAGTATGCACTGTCAACGCACTGCACAAAATGCATCGTCTCTAACTTTTTTGTTTGTGAAACCGTTAGATATTCAATGGTTTTATGGTCAAACAATATGCATCTTTCTTCCTTCAGAAAAAAACATGATCATCAGCATGGATAATTACAAACATAATATGAAGAAACATGCCACTTCTTCTCAGGGTGATATGTTGCAGTTTCTTATCTTTTAATTGG
>CM018914.1:9929843-9939843 GCA_009663005.1 Actinidia chinensis | reverse complement strand
GACATTTACGGTGGGAAAAGAAAATATGAATTGGAAAAGCTAATTTTGCTTTTGCTTTCCTTATCAGAAGATATGTTCCTCTACAAACCCATGATCAAAACACGACCCTAAAGTTGGTGGAGTATTGAAAACTATTCAAACTTGACCTAAGAATTTCCAGTGTTAATGTTATTGTGTCCTTGCATATTCTGTGCCGGTTGTGTGCCTGCCTTGTGTAACAATTTCCAAGTTTGGGGATTGTTTTGTGAAAGATAAGGCGCTAACTACAGCACAAGTGGCGGGTACTTACCCAAAAAGCGGCGTCACAACTTAACAATTCGCATTTGACAAATCTGTTGGATATCATTTGTGCTTGATTTTATGTAGTCAGATTGCAAGATAGTTCTTCAAGTTCTCGTCCTGCATTTAAAATTTCAATATAGCAGTTGTAGCTTTTGAAATGACTTTCTGGTACTTAATTGTTAACCTGTCTTCCATGCAATATTCCTCTCCTCTAAAATCTGAGGTTTCACTGAATAAACTCCTTTTTAATTATTTATTTATTTTTATTTTTTTCGTTTAATGGGTTGTTACAGGGAATACTGCTTTTTGAATTTCTTTTTTCTTGGTTTCAGAATTATGCAGCTTCATACAATTACTTGGATGTGGACAGGACACGAGAACTCCCCATTGAATTGGACACGTAATTTTGGTTGCAAAACTAGAAAAAGTCAGTTTAAGAGGTAAAATTTTATCAGACATGCAATTTACTAGTTCTCCTTGCACTTAACTGGTGAAGTATTTGTAAATTGTTATAGATGTTACCTGTGACAACAGCTGAGGACAAAGCCGTAATATATATATGGAGATCTGTAATAATTAATAATTGATCATATATAATGACTAATCTTTTTAATAGTGTTACAAACTTACTCTTTAATAGGGCGAAATATATATCACCAAACACTGAATATCTAGGTAGATGGTCATACAAAATGATTACCAAAAAATATCTGTTAATTACCTCGTCGAACATAGATCAAATATTTGCCGATCGGAACAAAAAAAATACTTGACTAGGCCACAGTAAATCAGGCACAATGCTTTAAGTGATGGGGTTTCCATTGCTGTTATGTTGTCGCCTAGTTAGATTTCGTGAATGGTTCCATATATTAAGAAGAAATCATATAAGAAGGAAGAACAAGAAGAGCCATATCCTGTTCAATTGAAAGGGCAAAAGGCTTCAGTGATATATATATATACACAGTGCTCTAACCCCAAACCATAGAAACTGATACTTGGTTCTCAATGGAATTGTCTTAACCAAAACCATCAAACTAAGACCTGGAGTTATGGCTGCCAATGAACTGAGCTGTTCTCGAGCAGGTTCGAGCTTAGCTCGGTTAGAGCTCATTTGAGCTCGGTTCGTTTTGTAAATAAACGAGTTTGAGCCTCACTATAGAGCTCAATTAATAAACGAGCCGAATTTGAGTTGATCACTGTTCGACTCAATTTTCTAGTGTTGGCAAAGCTTGCCACAAAATTTGTGCATGGCAAATATAGAAAATCCAATTGTTAAGCTTTATAATCCTGTGTATGTGTGGTTCAAGTGTTTTTAAAAGTGAACTGAGAGATCTAGTTTAGAACACAGTAGACAATCTTACTCCGTTTATAACTATGAATGTATAATTTATTTGGTTCATTAAGGCTCACGAACTAGCTTGAGCTCGAGCTTGACTCAAGCCTATGTTGACTCGGCTTGAGCTCGATTTGGTAAATTTTTACTCAGCTCAAGCTAGAACTTGCTAAAAACGAACAAACCTGAGCATGCTAAAGCTTGCTTCGGTTCGTTTGTGGCCTTACTCGAGTCAAATGTGTTTTGATGCATAACCTTGAGTTGTAACGGAAATATCATTGTGAGAAATAAGATTCCTAGTAATCCAATGACGGGGTAATCTTATTCCAATGTCTGAATTTATTTAGGAACTGTAATCAAGAATTCATTTTTATCTTAGGAAATATTTTTGAACGTCATTAATATTTTTTGAAGGTTGACCTAGGAATTTGTGATACTGTGAATATTGAGAAGATCATATTATTCCTCTTTAAGAATCTTATTCGTGTTGGATTGGTAGATTAGGAATCAAGTTCCTATTCCTATTCATGAATTCCTGAAATCACGTTCTCATTCCCATAAGACTCCTGCCACCCAAAATAATCTACTTATAAAATTAAGAAACTTTACGGTCCCGAGTTTGGATTTAAAAATATTTTTGAATTTTCAAAAGTGGATAGTCCAGATTCACTTGGTTATGTGGGCTCACACACTAATAAATAAGAAGCCTTCATTCTGAATTTGGGGAGTTTTTCTTGGTCCGAACTCAGAACCGTAGCACTTATATATAAAATTAGCTGAAATTATGAACATATGTGAGAGTGAAGCCCAAGTAAATGACAAATATGAGATTCATTGGAAAGATGGGAAACAAAAACTTTATTGGTAGATTTTATGATAGATTAAATTGTTCTGTTTTCCACGTGAAATGACTGCTTGCTTTGGTGTAATTTATTATTTCTTGGGTATGGAAACACAATTGAACAGATAGATTTTGAACCATGAAACCGAATTGAATCAAAACAAACCGCTTTCTACGGTTTGGTTCGGTTTTCCTGCATTGGTCCTTTTGGTTTGAAGTTTCTTTGGCCATTAGGAACAGTGAACACCCCTAGTATATATACAATGGACAGAGAGGCATGCAATTAGGGTAGGTGAAGCAGGTTGAGGTTTGCATGGAGCTATTCTTTTTGTAAGTTGGAGATTCATATAGCTGAGTCACGTTGATAGTTATACCCTAGAAAGAGACTAAAGCTTAATCATTGTGTGCATCAGACGATTTTATTTTATTTTATTTTATTTTATTTTTGGGCTAGGGCAGAAGAAAATTTCCTTCACCATCCAACATAATACCACGATTTTATCGTGGTGTGGACCGCGATGATAGTTGCCCTACGATTTTTTGTTTTTGGCAAGTGTATAGTGTAAATTAAACTTTGTGATGGTGCCATCAATATATTAGAAATAAATAAAATTTAGTCCACATATTTATTTTCCAAGTCTAAGTATTTATGTTGTTGGTTTTCAAGAAATGCAAGGTGGTTTGAGGTTGACCAGTTTTTGTCAATTAATAATTTGTTCATTCAAGTTCACAAATATTAGGACAAGACCCTCCAAGAAAGTGCTAGCCTTGTTTTGTTTCCGGACAATAGAAAATTAACCTTGTACGATATTCCTAAAATGCAAATGCCTATAACTGGGAAAACTCAATTGGTAAAGACCTTAACTTTGTGTTCAAGGATTACAGTTCGAGTTCTCTTAGGGTCATTAGAGGTTTACCTTGCTGTTAATATTTAGAGATCCTAGATTAGTCTCTCTCCGATCCAATTGGGCTAACATGATTTTGGTTGAGTTAAAAAATATTTAGACATGTAGTTCTTTTGAAACTCAAATTTTAATTTTCTATCTATTTTACTTGATAATGAGAAGGAATTAGTATACAAAAGGAGGAAATTTTATTTTCTCAACTTTGATTGAACATCTTGAATAACTAGCCCTTCATTGTTTTTTCTTTTTTCTTTTAATGAATTTTCCCCCTAAATTAAGAAAAATGGTGGCTCCACCCTTAGGAAACCCTAATGGTCCTTACATGTAAGTTGATCAATGTGCTAGACAAACTTTTACTACACAGCTAACCCCACTTTATTTTTGGTGTTAGTTGGAGAAGAGAACCCACAATACCAACTAATTCTGAAATGGAGGGCAACTAAGATTCATGTTATTCTTATTTATATTAACAATACACGTTTATTTATTTATTCTATTTATTTTTTATTTTTCGTATTTTGTAAAAGAGGTGCATTAGATAAAATTGAGTCTTACATGATACATAAGTCTGGGATACGAAATCCCATGTGGACATCATAAAGTTGATGATAAACAAGAAATTAATAGTAAACACTTGGGAGTTGGCTGGGTCGTATAGGCCTGAGATTCGGAGATTTACTCCTTTTTAAAATTTCAGATTTGAAACCTTCTAAGTGCTATCAATTCCTAAGTTGGGTCTATTTGTATGGGTCTTTGCCTTGACTTTAATCAGACACTCGCTACTAGGCAGATTGAATTAGTTCTCTGGAGTAGTTGGTCTTTTGATCGGATATTGAGTTATCAAAAAATAAAAAATTAATTGTACATGTTATGTGAACTACAGAAAATAGACATTTAGCGTGAAAATCATTCAGTGGCTCGTTAGGCTTTTTTTGCATCAAGGATATTGTGGAGAGAAAGAAAAGAGAAAATAGAATAGTTGGTGGATTTAACGATTCAATTTTAATATTTTTTCCTTAATTAATATTTTTTTCTCCACAAATATCTTTCCTAAATACAATCTCAATGAATAACTTTGGTGTTTTTGTTGGGTAACATGTACGGATCGACACAGATATTATATATGCAATAAAAAAAACTTTGTAATGGACTTATAAAATATGATACCAATTATTATCAACATAAAATGTGAGAAAACATCACAAATAATACAAATAGTTTTAAAAATTACTCTAGTCAGTTTAAACATGTACAAAAACATGATCAACAAAAGAGAGGATTTATTGCTCAAATCCTTGTACAAAAGCTAGGCATCTAAAACTAAGTTTTTGTTGTGTCCCATAGGAATAGGTTGATTTGGTTGGTTCCAAAAATCCTCATCTTTGAAAAAAGGGAAAAGAAAAGGACCATGAATGTAGAAAAGTTGCTAAGTGAGTGTGCCAATAAACGTTCATTTCAACCTTTTCTAGGGTAAATGTCCACAAAGTCATGGTGGTGGTTGCATTAATGAAATTGGGATCATTGTAGTGCACTAAACGCTACACCCTCTAGTGTATTTTTGGTGGCATATCTCATGTCAATCTTTGTGATGTGAACAATTTATTTTGTAGGGAATCTTAAAAAGATCATTTGCGTCAAAATTCATTTTGATTAGATATTAGTAATCATATGATTGAAGCATGTTTTTTTAATAAAATAAATTATAAGTATGATTTCGAGAATAAACTATAAAATAAATATAATCCGATTATGTGACTAATAATATCTAATTAACCTAATTTTTTATATAGATTATATACTTATTGAACTATTTGGCCCGGTTATCTAGGTCTAGTTTTACCAAAGTTTTAATTGGGTCATGTGCTAATAAACGGTGTGATTAATCCTCCGAATTAGGTTGTATTTGAGCCGAATAATCAAGAGTTTGTTACACATTTAATAATAGAATTTAATTATCCAATTAGAAAATCGATAGGACCCATTCTTATTGGGAAATTTCCCATTTTTTTATGACAAGTCAAGCTTTATAGGACGAGGATGGCCAAAACGAGGTTGTAGTCAAATCCAGATCAGCATCCTATGTCATGTCCACCTTCTATAATTAGTACCAGATCAGCATCCGATTCCCTGTCATGTCACTTCCACAGGTAGTACACGATCTGTATTCCATAGCTTGGTGGTGTTAATAATAATTCGGGAATCTGCTGAATTTAAAAGTAAAAATAAATTATAAAATAAATATGTCAACAGATTGATACTAAACAGAAATTGTGTATTGAGAAAAATAATAAACACTATATCATAATCATAAAAATTAACAGAAGTGGACTGGGGCTAGAGTTCAACATTATCGGCGTCTGGCTAACAGATGTACACGATAACGTGCACATAAATTAGACCAATTTTGGGTGATCATGCGAATCAGATGACAGTTGGGGGGTGGGGTTTTTTTTGTGTGTGTCTATACTTTTTTCACGAACACTTAATGCAGAATGCCATTCACTGATGAACTTTCGATTTTTTGTGTGTTATGAACTTGCAGAAGATGTTGATGTTGATATTTATATGCTTTCAAACTGCAAATGAAAAGTTACGGATTTACTCAACTATTGAAGCCATTGTAACAGCTCTATTAACCAGCCAAATTACTCACCCCTTGTGGCTGCTATTACCAGAACTAAAAGGTCTTGACCTCAATGAATAGGAATAGAGTTAGAGAGTTTATTCTGTAATTAAAAATTAAAAGGGTCAAAGAGTAATTATTGAATTACTCAGTACACCCCATCACACCTCTAATAGAGTCACATTGCGCCCACCGCCCAAGCGGCTACGCATGAAAACTAAGGTAAAATGTGGTTCACTTTGTTCATAACTCCCTCTTGGTGATTTAAGTACTCATTTTGATAATGTTAGCTTGGTATATATAAAAACTTTAAAATATTCACATCCAAGCGATGTGAGACTTTCACATTTTTTTTATATCCAGGGTAGCACTTTGAGAATATTTTCTCATTCCCCTTTTATCCGTTTTGAGCAAGTGAATACATTATGGTTATTCATAGAGTAGAATCTATTCTACACGTGGTTCAATACTTTCGATAAAAGGGACCTATCCAAAAAATTGGGTCAAAATCAGCTTAAATTTTAATTTTTTTTACAACATGTGCATTTTAACTTTTTTTCGGAGCTCATAATCCTCACTCAGCTCAAATAGTCTAAGACAAATTAATTTGAAGCTCTAAAGTTAACGATTGAACAAATCTCTAGTAAATTTAAAGGAACTCGAGCTGACTACTTTCAACACAAAGTCAGTGTATTTCATCATTTTTACCTTTTGTTAATCACATATGGTCGACAAATGTTACAAAATTATATGCAAATCAAATGCACATTTTTGGTATATACACGAATTTTGAAGATTCAAAAGTTGGTGTAATTCTAGCAGCAACGTTGCTTCGGAGAACATTGGATGAAAGAACTCGACGATCTAGGTTCGAATATATGCAGTAAGAAAAGTTTGTAAAATCTATTAGTTTGCATTAGCATTTTTGTTCAATTATGTTTACCTAACAAATGAAAGATATGTTGAAACATATAAAAGTGCTTACTCACAACCAGAATTTGACAATAAGGGGATTGGGGATCAATCAAGATCTTCAAAAAAATCTGAAAAGCGTCGAAGACATTTCATGCTATGTTTTTTAAGTCAATGTAACATTGATTATTTCAAAACTAACATTCAAAGTGATGAATTTCATGTCCTTAGAAGCACTTTTGCTAGATTAAAAATAGGGTAATTTTTATTTTACATTTTTCAGCTTTCACCTGGATTTTACTTTTGTTCCTCACATTTTAGTTTGAATAAATTAAACTCTGAATTTTAGAAATAGTTATGCAATGTGGATTCGCCGTCTACATCCATTAGAATTTGTGGATATAAAGGGTATGTTTGGTAACGTTTTTATTTTTCTATTTTTTGTGTTTGTTTTGTGTTTGTTTTGTTTTTTTAAAATAGAAACTAAAAATATGTTTGTATTCACATTTTTTTAAACTATTTAAAAATAAAATTATGGTGTCGGTGGTGGTGGAGTCGGATGTGGAGGAGGTGATTTTGTAAACAAAATAAAAAATATATTTTTGTTGTTTTCACTATTTTCAGAAATAGTAGTAGTAATTTTTACTTGTTTACAATTATAAATGGTAATACAAACAAGTTTTTGTTTTCGTTTGAACAGAAAAATAGAACTTAAATAAAAAATAAATTATGGGTTAAACAACATTACCAATAGTACTAGACCATATTTTAAATTTTAATGTATTAATAGAGGATTCTTTTGTCTTTATGATTTTTCACCGTTTGATTACAATTTATGTGTTTTCAGTTTGTCTGAGAGAGAGTTCGAAAATGTAAAAAAAATCATCGAATTTGGATAACAAAAACGCACTAAAGATGAAAAAAATGTATTTCTCAGAAACCATTAAAAAAATTTTGTTCTTTATATTATTATTGGGGCGACAAATGGTATTTCTATCTAAAAATTCTCACAAATATGGAAAAACGAAAGTGAAATCTGAGTGAAATCTGGAGAACGAAATATTCTATTTCACATTGCAACCGTTTTCGAAGTTTGGGTTAACTTTATTCAAATTGAAACATGGAGGACGAAAGTAAAATCTGAAGGGTATAAAGAAAAATTACTCTTAAAAATAATTATAAATCATTTTCACTTTGACAAATCTGACCTTCTTACTTGTTCATGTTCACTTTCACTTTGTAATTTCATATTTCCAGTAGTCAAAATGGGATTATATATGGTGATGGCTTCCAGTACTGGCGGCTGGAGATTAATTTCTCAGGGTCGGGATGTACAAAAATACCCCTCTATACCGTCATTCCATTCCGACCCGGTCCAACCTGCAATTTGAGAGAGTGAGCGGGTGATATATATATTTTTTACAGTTTGCGTAACTGCGAATTCAATTTTTATAACTTGGTACTAACCTGACTTATCCCGTCTATATGCATGTAAGTACTAAATATACTAATATTCATTTTTTCACACCAAATTGATTGTCACAAAATTTATTCTCACCTAATTTATTATACTATCAATTGTTAAATTCATTTTCTTTATCATATTTGTACTTACTACTTCTCTACTATAGATTTTGGTGGAGTACTTTATGCTCTCATTATATGATTAGTTGAATAAAAATTAGAACATTCTTTCAAATTTCAACCCGCTCAATTTCCTGCGTCAAAACTGCCAAAAAAATTAACCAACAGCTGGTTTTAAAGGTTTACGGATGGATTGTGGGTATGAATCATGCCGACCCCTCTTTCGCGAGTTGAGAATTTTTTTTCTTTCAACCCGTAGTAACTCGACCCGTGCACAACTGGCTTTAGGGTGAGGGTATTCAATTGATCCATCCATTTTTTTATATGTACAGGTTATAGTATAAGTTTAGGGATAAATTTATTATTTTGAAACTTTTGTCAATTTTGAATATCCGGTTCGTTTTATTTGCATACTAATTTGGTCAGTTGACCCCTCATTCAAGAAAAAAAAAATGAAAATCTTGAATCAAATTAAGGCCCCTTCTGAGATATTTGCTAAAAATCTCGAATCTCAATTTTTTTAGGTCGTAACAAGTATTTAGGGTAAATTTTTTTTTGGGTGAGTTTACACGAATGTATGAGTTTATTTGGGGTGATATCTTTTTTTTATGTCACCTTTTTAATAAAAAAATCCTAGTTTTTTTCAATTACCCAAACGAGGGCCTAAAGATAACTTAATCGAATGCTTAAGTTCTTGAAATGTTTGGGCAAACGAGGAAACAGAAATTTTTTTAAAAAGAGACCATACGGTCCAAACTTGGATCAAGAAAAAAATTTAGAATTCAAAATGAATAATTCAAATTTACTTTATCGTTTGAATCTCATATAAGTAAGTGAATCTGAATAACTTATTTAATTTAAATTTTTTTTGTCCAAATTTAAAACCGTAGCGGTGCTGATTTCTAGAAGGGAACTAACCTACACAGTATCCTGAGCGACGGTGACCAGTTAATTACATGAAAATTATCATAATTTTCATGTTTAACACATGTCAATTAGTATGCGTAAGCTATGTCATTGCGTGCACGCACGTGCACTTACAAGCCCTATTCTTAGCCATCAAACACTGTAAAGATTTTGACATTATGTTTAGGATTTGCCGGTTCAATTTTCTTAGGGTTGTTCGAAGTTTGTTTAGTTGTTAATTTTACGATTTACAGGTCAATCTCTCTTGGGTTAAATATGGCTGAGAGGGGATATTGAATTATTAAAAATGGATTAATTACTTTGAATTTGCCGTTTATATGATTTCCATTTTGATGAATTGATTAATTAAAATTGAAGTTAATTAGAATAGTGTTTGACCATTGATTAATTCAAGGGAAGATGTGGATGTTACCAAGCCTCACCACCCATCATTCTCCCTCTACCCTGTCCATGCACGCGAGTCACGTGCTCATCAAGTAGTCCAAAGTTCATACTTAAAAACATGCATATATATATATATATAATATATAGGGTTTTGATTTCTACACTATTTTTTTTTACATTTTACACTCCAATTTTGTCTCTATTAGATA
>CM018914.1:9914843-9924843 GCA_009663005.1 Actinidia chinensis | reverse complement strand
AGTTTGTTCCTAGCTGAACCAATTAGATTTTGAGTTGGTAGTTATCAAAACTTAATGATAAATAACAAAAAGGGGAACAGTAAAGATAGGAGACAAACGGTTTAGGCCATGATAAAATACATTTACGGATCAATAATATTATTTTTATTCAATCAAATAGATATATTTATACATCAATATTTATAGACTAATAGTGATGATGATATGTTGGGTGTATGTAGGTTAAGTGAGAGAATAGAGAGAGAAGAGATATTATAAGGGTAATTTGGAATCTCAGTTTGTACATTTCAATCCAAATTAAATGAGACCTCAAATGCATGGATTGTGAGTTGGTAGTGAAGGGAAGGCTCAGAGAGAGAGAGGTGAAAGAGACTCATACTTAACAGCAAAACTAGTTTGACACAAAACATGTCAAAGAAACCAACCCCGCCACCACCTTCTCTCTCTCTCTTAGTTATCACGCAGGGAGCGAACCACCGGTCCAAGTCAACCCCTTCTCTAATCCCCCCACCGCAATATATATCCCTTTAGCCCCATATCTAACCCCCCCTTGAGTTCTCTCTCTTTCTCATGCAATAACATAATGAGGAAGCCATGTTGTGATAAGCAAGAACTTAACAAAGGGGCATGGTCCAAGCAAGAGGATCAGAAGCTCATTGACTACATTCGAACACACGGGAAAGGTTACTGGCGAACCCTACCTCAGGCTGCAGGTCTGTACATAACTCACCCAAGCGAAAATAAAAACAAAAACAAAAACAAAAACGCTTCAATGAGCATATTGTTTTAACAATCTTGAAATGATGAAAAAAATAAAGTTGACTCTTTTGTCTTTATTGTTTGTTTAATTTTTCCATTTTCTTTTTTGTTTTTGGGTGTATCGATTAGGGCTGCTTCGGTGTGGGAAAAGTTGTAGGCTACGATGGATAAATTACCTAAGGCCGGACTTGAAAAGAGGCAACTTCGCCGAGGATGAAGAAGATCTCATCATCAGGCTTCATGCACTCCTAGGCAACCGAGTTGCGATTCTTCAACAACAAAATAATCATTATCCATTATTATGATTATATTGTTATTATAATTATTATTTGTTTTTTCCCAAACTTATTACAAAGAAGAAACTTGTACTTAATTGGGATGAAAATTGCACTATAAGTAATATAACAAGATTAATTTTGTCAAAAAAGGAAAAAAAAATCACAAAGAAATAACATATCCTAAAACTACTCTGTATTATTGACATGTATTAACACCAATAACCTTATTAGCGATAAGTATTAGAGATCAAGTTTATTAGTATGATGATCTTATCTCTAGGGATTAGTAGATTATGATTAGATAAGAATCATTATCCTAATAAACTTAATCTCTAATATCCTCTCTCAAGTTGAGCATGGATTAAATTGAAATGCTCATCTTGAATTTTTATATCTTTACCCTCTCTATCTCTCTTTTTCTCCTGCGGCTGTTGTTGATTGTACTGCTCTCTTTGGGCGATAAAGAGAAATTGATTGGTAGGCAAAAGAAGCAATGGAGATATTGATTGGTCAGAAAAAGAAGCAAAGGCAATAGAAGAGAAATAGAAATCAATAGAAGATAAAATAGGTTGAAATCGACCCGTTCTGATACCATATAGAAACTAATATAAATGGAAGAACAAATAAAAAAAGGTACACGAGAGTTTACATGGTTCGGCCATAATGAAATACGTCCACGGGAGATTAATAGTACTATTTCATTCGATTCGAATAGTTACATGATATGATCTTTAGATAGTAATCTCTTAATCTAATTCTAATCTACTAATCCTTAGAAATAAGATCATCATACTAAAAGCTTGATCTCTAATACTTATCTAATAAACCTTTCTTTATTTTTGGGGGGCTCTTTTCCAACTCTTACATAGAAAATAATGAGATCGATAAGTACTTGTTATATATTATTGCACCATTAATGGCATAACGAATTTTTCGTATTGGCATTGGCTTGATAAGAATAAGTTTTGTATAAAAATAGACATCCCAATGGAAATTAAATAACAATCTAATTATGCTACTATTATCTGCAACAAATGATCATAGTGTCATATATGGCAAATACTAACGCTTAAACGGGCAAAAAATGTTTGTAGGTGGTCGTTGATAGCGGGGAGACTGCCAGGACGAACGGATAATGAAGTGAAGAACTATTGGAACTCCCATTTGAGAAGAAAGCTTATAAATATGGGTATTGATCCAAATAATCACCGGTTGAATCAGAGTCTCTCTCGCTCTCAGAACCCCTGTGCCTCTAATAGTACCACCTCCTCATCTAATTCTAAAGACGTTTTATCTAAACCGACGAAAAGATGTGACAACGACCAGGTCTCTGACGCTGGAAGTTGTCTAGAGGATGCCACACGAGTCCTGCCCGATTTAAACCTTGACCTTAAAATCACCAATCCTTCTTCAATTGCCAATATTGTTGAAGAGGAGAAAAAACAAAACGAGCCCACAATTTCAAGGGAGTTTGAACTTGCTCCGCATCCTACCCTTGTTCTCTTTATGTGATAATTAAAAGGGCAGTTATGAGGGTCTGTGGAGATAAGAGAAAAATGGTGAAGGGGGGAGGTTAAAAATGGGATTTAACGTCTCATTTTTCCGATCTCAGTCATGGAAAGTTGATCGAGAAGGAGAGACCAGATCTGCCTGCACTGATATTGATCAAAGGCTTAAAACTTTCTTCTAATTGTTGCAATTTATTGTTCAAATCATAAGGTCACAATAGCCGTAACATGAGGCACCAAGTTGATTGGCAAGTGCTTGTTTCCTTGTAAATTTATTGGCCAATGTTTTAAAAGGCTGATTTATGTTACCATATATGTATGTACCAATTTGGGTTAATAAGCTAGTTACATTTTGATCATGGAGCTTCATTAGATATTTTGATAAAAGTATTATTGATTATTAATTTGGTTTGGCTTCAGTCCTCAAAAATAAATTTCAAGACTACCTAATTTTACTTTCATTGAAAGAAACGTATTTGTGTCTTGAAGTTATAAATATAGAAATTGCACCATGTATCTGATCTCCAACTATGTGCAGATATATAAATTTTATATGAGTGTGTTTATGATTATGTTCTAAGAGTATTAGTTAACAAAGCTTAAAATTGTTATACATTCTTTACGACACACACTTCTGCATGGATAACTGCATTCCTCGCGACTATGTGTGGAGTCTTTGGTTGGCACGCAATAATTTGATTTTCAATAGGGGTTGAACCAGAGTAAAACCCTTGTTGATTATTAATATTTGCTACTTCGATAAATTTCTTTGTGCCAAAAAGAAAATACTGCATTATCCATATCCGTCAGGAAATGAAAAGGAAAAAAAAAAAGTCTCTAGATTTCATTTGGAGTTATATATTGGTTATCTTTAGGGCAGTGGTTGGGAAAACATGTATGTAAGACAAATTTTACTTAGAAGAAATTGAAATATGATGCTAGCTAGCTTCTAAAATAATTTTTGCTGTTAGCAGGTGCATGTGAATCCATCGTTCCAGCTACCGCGATATCTTGAGGTACGTACATTTGGACCACGTTTTATCCCAAAGGGAATTATTGTACATTTTGTGAGACATTGACGATTATTTTCATATATCTACCATTCAATTTGGATGTATATGTATTGGAGGAACAAGTACATTTGAATTAACTGATAGCTTTTCCTCTTATGAGCCAGTAGCTGCTTATCGTTTTCTTTCTTCTAGTTCCTTGTCATTTTAGTCATCTGAATTTGCAGATAAATCATTTTATAAAAGTCTGATGAATAAAATTCTTTTTTTTTTTCGCTGATAATTTTTTTTTTGTAATATTAACCCATTCATATTCAAGTAATGTGCAATTAATTTTCTAAGACCCCTCATTTACAACCTCTTTTTAGATTTATCACTTCAATTTATGATCATACAGACTTTTCTTTTCTCTGTTGTAGTGAAAGCAACCACCTAACACTTCGACTTCACTTTAACCCATTAGATTCAACTTCACTTCATAATTAACTCATGAGATTGTACATTCAAAACGTAAAGTAGATTTTTCTAATTCCACTCTAATGTATGTGGTCCGTTTGTTATGTATTTTTATAATTTTTTGGTTATGCTTTGTTTAGTTTTAGTTACGTATTACTTTGGGTAGTTACAAATAAATTTATACGTTACACATAAAAACGTTACGAATTATTATAACTAGTTAAAATAGTGTCTAGCATTACTTACCACTGTTGTAGAAGACTTGTTTTGAAATACAAATTAATAGTTTTGCTTTCTAGGGAATTGGATTCAGAAAAGTCTAGTTTATGTTTTGAATGTACAATTTCATATGACTGTTAGAACATTCAAATTTCATATGACTGTTAGAACTTTTCTAACCTAACCAAAAGTCTGATGATGATCTTTTAATTTCTAAAAGCTGGTGGTCTGTGTGTGAAAGTGTTGATTCCTAATTCATTTGAAAGCGTATGCTATTGGACAGAGTGATAATTTATTTTAATTAGATAGACAGTGAAATTTGAATACAAGATAGCCTACTCTAATAATATGTGAAAATGTTGACTATCAACTCATCTAATTAAAGTTTAAGCTGTTAGAGAGATAGACAGATTTATTATTTATAATATCTGAACAATCTTCAGAAAATATGGAGTTTTCAAGGTTAAACTCTTTTTTAGCTTTTGTAGGTTATTTTTAACCCATAAGCAAAAGTTATGCCAAACACCCTGACACAACTTTTAATACAAAAAAATAAAAGTTGCTGCTTATAAGTTATGCCAACCATACACTGCACATGTATTGTGCCAAACATACACTATGCATGATTAACAGAGTTTATAAGTTTCAACTTCTATTTTTTCTATATTGAAAATTGTGTCAGAGTATTTGGTATAAATTCTTTACTTATGAGTTATGAGCAAAAAATAACTTATAAAAAACAAAAAATAACTGATTATTAAAAACTCTATTTTATAACTTTTTAATTTCTACTTTATACCAAACACGCTCACTAATTAGCTGTTGCAGTGGCTACTATTCCAATGTCTCTCAATTTCCAAACTGTAGAAATCAAAATGCCAAATTCTTAGGTCACAATATTTTTATTTTGTTTTTAACATTGGTGCTTGGCCATGTAACATTTATATTTTAGGTTCAATTATCAAAAAGAAAAAAGAAAAAAGGAAAAGAAATTCCTATTTTTTGTTGTTCTATGCCAATACACTACTCGAATTACTCGATAGCCGATTGGATTTAAATTTGATAGCTTTAACCAATACCTATTGGTCTTGTTTGATCATGGGATTGGAGTTGGGTTGGATTAGCTTTAACCAATACTTACTTTTTTGATCTAACGGTATGAAATAATCGTCAAGATCTTGTTACATTCTTCTTTCCATTCTAACCAAACATAATACAACTACATTTAATCCCACATCTTATCTCTAGACATGTGAGTCTCACAATACTTGTTAATCCCATGAGAACTGATCACATGGGAGCGCGCCCGTCATAACTACGATAAGAGTGCCCCGTGTCAGCAAATCAGCCTAACATTTGGTGCTGGTGGGGCCAGCATTGATGACCTCTCTCTCTCCTCTCTCAATCTCTTTCTCCTCTCTCTAATCAATTAAATTTCTTTATTTTTTTAATTTAAGGTTAAAAATAATGGATGACATAAAAAAAATTATTTAAACACACCACTTTTGAAGAAAATACTTCGACTGGATTTTTTTAATTTTGATACTTTTTTCAAAACATTATTTTAACAGAAAATATTTTTTTTAACAGAAAATTAAATTTGAAAATAGTTTTTTTAAACCGAAAAATTATTGCTTCTGAAAACATATTTTTTTAAAACAGTTTTTTTACATAAAATAGTTTTTTTTTTAAAAAAAGTTTTGTTCAAAAACAGCTTTTATTTGACAGAAAACAGTTGTTTTAACAAAAAAAATATTGTTTTAGAACATTATTTTTTTAAAAAAATATTTTTGAACAGAAAATTGTTTCTACTTTTTTTCAATTTTTTTAACAGAAAATTTTTCTATAATTCAAATTTTCTACTTTGTTTCCATAATTTTTAACCCTAAATTAAAAAAATAAAAAAATTTAATTGATTAGAGTAAGGGAGAGAGAGAGATGTCATCAATGCTGGGCTCACCTGCACTAAATGTGGGGCTGATTTGCTGACACGGGGCGCTCGTTTGATCAACTCTCCAATCCCATAGTATTAATTAATTCCACTCTATTCAATCTCTTAAATCAAAGATGCCCATCAGGTATTGGATATGAACAGGAGTTCGGGTATCGTGTATGGAGGGGCCGGTACCCCTAACCCATTGCCATCTGAGACTAGCTTCCATATTACAAAAACCCTAGTAATAAAGTCGCGTGTCGGTGATAGAAGTCATACATGGAAGTCTCATGGCATGTGATCGGTCTTCCATTCTCTCACCTACAAGTCTCTACTTCCTACAAGTCTCTACCGTATTTTTTTCTTTTTTGGAAATCAACTTAAACTGTTATTTAGGTCACCTATACCTATGAGGGGTGAGAGATCAAGATGCCAAACCACAAAAGTGTTCTTACTCTTTACCTGTCATAAATGATTTTTGGAAGCTTCCTTACACTTAGATTTTGGGTCAATTACACTTTTTTCCTTAAACTATTCATGTATTTTACTTTACCCCTTTAAACTAAATTCACTTACAAGTCACCCCTAAACTATTATAATTTGGTAATTAGAATCTTTTGTCATTGATGAATGTTAAAAATCGAAGTGTCACATGGTGTGCAGGTGACAAAGAATATCCCCAAAATATTCCTCGAGTTCATTATACTTTATCCCCTTAAACTGTCCACATTTTTTAGTGTTAACTAGAAAGTAAACTATGAGGAGGGTTGAAATAGGTTTGCTTAGGATTAATGACGGATTAAAATTTTCTTATTACAAACAATGCACTCCTAGTTATAGCAAGTATATAAGCAATTTAAAGGAGATGAGAGAAAAAAGTGTAAACGATTTATAATGGTTCGGCAAATCTCGGCCTATATCCACTCTCCAAGATTTTTTGAAGTTCACTACCTTCAAGTTTGCGGGTGCTTGACAACCTTTATAAATACTAGAACTTTTTTTAGTTTTCGAGAGTCTTCCTCTCTTGGGATCTTACAATCACTAATAAGTGATCTTGTCAACAATATACAATAGTTTAAAGTAACATGTGGGGTCTCCCCACTCTAAATCAAAATTATATACAATGAAACTCTCTGTTGGTCAAGGTATGAATCTAGCTCTCACACATTAAAACTCAAATGAATGATCAAGGGATTGAATATAAATATAAGTGATGTGTAGAAAATTTAAAGCAGCTGTCAATGTCCTCCAACAACCCAAGACTTGTATTTATAAGCCCAAACTAGATTAAATAGTCCGTTGCAACATTAAATGCTTCTGATCTAGCCGTTCTGATTGAATCACGCCGTTGAATCTTGATTTGGACGTGCAAGACCAACTTTTTAAATTTCGATCGACAACTTCAGTCGAGTTTGAACTAAAATTCCAGTGGCTTGTATACTTTGTTTGCTGAGAAAATTAGAATTTTGGTTGAGGATTTTTTCACTTTTGGTCGACCGAACTTGAATTTTGGTTGACATTGTTCTTCAATTCCATAGATCACTTTTGTTGCTTCGTTTTGGCATTACATACTTCGATCGTGTCTGAACTTGTTGAAATAAAGTTTTGATAATTTAAATCAAATTCAAAGTTTAACCATCATTGAAAATAGATTTACACAAGATTAAAAAAAGTTTTGATACATTGCACGAATAATAAATGATATTTTTAAAGTTAAAAATATAAATATATAAGTATAAATCAAATACTTAAACAAAAAGGTTGAACAAAATTGTGAACTGTAAAACTGCAAAATAAATATCTATCAATGCAGAGGATGATCTCTGAAATACAAGTGTAAAACCTACCGAAGTTAAACTTTGGTCCGACCGAAATTCATTTTAGATCTACCGAACTTGTGAGACCGAAGCCACAAGGCACAACCGAATGTCAAGACCACAAGAACTGTTTCTTAGTTTTAAACTGACTCTCTGACTCTCTGAAAAAAAAAAAAAAACTTCATCAAGGCAAATTCAAACCGAAGTAGTCGTTTTCCAACCACACGCAGTGTAGAAAAGTTAAACCGAACTTCCATAAATTAAAAGGACATAGTAAAACGAGTAACCAGGGCAAGCCCTTGGAAACAAAGTTTCAAATCGACCGAAGTGAAGTCAGTCCAACCGATAGCGTCTGAAACACTCAAACCGAAATTGCTGAAAGAAGAACTGAGTAAAACAGAGCACAGAAACACAAGCCAAACTTGGAAGTTAGTTGAAAATCCACCGAACTTAAAGTTCGGTCCGACCGAAGTTCGAAAAAGTCCTACCGAAGTTTCAAATTTCAAACAGGAACGCAGATCCAACGGCTGAGATTAAATCAGAACGGTTACCTGCAGTGCATTAAATGATGCAACAACTCTTTTGAGTCTTGGGCTTTAAAAATCAATCATTGCGGTTGTTGGTAAGGTATTGAAGTGATCTAAACTACTCTTGTTGCTAGCATTCAGTACTTCAATCCTCATTAAGCTTTATTGTGAGTTTTTGACTCAGATCAAAAATAATTTTGAGTTATATTACTCTAGAAAAAAGAGCTTTCATTGTATTATTATTTGCTCTAGAGTGTGTGAGCTTCAAATACTACAAATCATTGTAACTATTGATTAAAATCACTTTTGAGTGATTGTGAGATTCCAAGAGAGGTATTCTCTTGAATACTAGAGGTTTTCTAGTGTGTCCAATGTTTGGCAAGCACCCGCAAACTTGTTAAAGATAGTGAAACTCCGAGGAGGTCTTGGTGAAGTGGACGTAGGCACGATTTGGCTGAACCACTATAAATCCGTTTGCAATCTCTTCCTTCTACTCTTTATCATATTGTTGTTCATTATAATTGATTGACTAGGATTGCATAATAGATTACTTGATTAATTTTTAATTGGCTATTAAGTGTAGCAAACTTATTTCATCACCCCCTCATAGTTTGCTTTTTAGCTAACAAAACTTTTTTTTCAGCAAGCAATCTTGTTCTCTGTTCATATTTGGTCGTGTATCTTTTAACTTCGATCGATCGAATGTGAACTGTTGTGGTTTAACTATGTTTCTAGTGATCATATCTGTTAAGAGTTGACTTGATGAAGTTCGGCTATACTTCATTTAACCTTCAGTCGACAAGTTCGGTCGACTGGATTTGTGACAGTAGCAGTTTGTGTTCTGTCTTTTTATCAGTTAAGTTCGTTACCTATCAATTTTGAGTTTGAGAGTTGTTTTATCTTTCTACCTCTTTTGTATGCACAATAACATTGAATGTGACTCGTAAAGAGCTTAACATCTTTCTTTACTCATACATAGGATTGTTTTTAAGACCTCTATTGCTTGTCTTTTGAAAATGACCTAATTAATTTGGTCATTGTATTTCTAAGTTGCTTAGTGTGATTCTTCAACCATGATTTTAGACTTGTCTTATTGTTAACAATTGTTAATCATCAAGACTCAAATAAACCTTTATTTCAACATTTAGTTTACCCCTCCTTACAAGTCACCCCAAAAATTCTAAATTTTAAAAAAAATCTATAATTTTATCCACTCTTTGGATGCACCCACTCACGCATAACCAATACACAACAACAAGTCACAAAATCTCCACATACTAATATCTCTTTCTTTCATTTTTATCTATAAAAAAATTCAAAATTCTTGATTAGAACCTCTAAGGTATTTGATATTTTTATTTATAAATCTGAATCAAAGTGAGCTAACTAACAGTAGATAAGATACATATGATTTTTAGTACGTATCTGTTTATATGATATATCTATCCATCTGTCTATCTATCTAGATGGACCCCCACCCCTCCTTTTTTTTC
>CM018914.1:9907343-9909843 GCA_009663005.1 Actinidia chinensis | reverse complement strand
CACCTCCAAAAGGGTGACACCCCTGGTCACGTAACCTACAAGAGCTCCCGCTTGAGTACTAACAGGGGGAACATTGTTAGTTGTTTACCAGGTGACATGGTCATGTAACCTTAACCTTCCCAGTCTCTAGAATAAGGTAAGTATCAAAAGCCCAGCAATTCAAATAAATTAATCTTTATCTATGTGTTTTCTTTGTTCTTATTTTTGTTGGGGGTTCTCTTATTCTTTTTTTTTGGATGTGGGGGGGAGGGTGATGGTGGGTGTGGGTGATGGTGGGTGGAGAGTGTACTACCATCTTCAACCTTGGAGGTTTTGTCAACACTTTTTCACCAGTATATCTTCTATCCACATAAAACTGCTTAATGAAGTCCCGAAGTCTTCCACAGTACTAAAGCAAATGTCAAATTAAATTACGGTTACCTTGATAGCATATAATTAACCATAACAAAATAATCTCCGATGAGCCAATGCATAAAAAACGATGGAAAAACACATAGCAATAACATATGTATTATAAAAGACAAAATTACCGTTAGAACTTTGCCTAGCTGAGATAAGATGCTTGCTTCATTTACAATCTCAAAGACTAAAAACAATCTCAGGATATGGGAACATTAGTTTAAGGCCAACTTTTTGCCTTGCATTTGTCTCGTCGGAGTTTCATGGGACCTAACTCTTCATGTGTGTTTTTGAAGTCATGCAACTTTCAAATTTGCTGCCAAAACCTCTTCTCAGTGAAGCAGAAGAGGAAGGTACTTCGAGGAGAAAAGACATGAAACTCTATTAGAAGTGCAGCAACCAAACACCGTCAACCCTCTTTGCCAAACAAGCTCTTCCGATTGTGCCACACAAACCTTTATAAAAACTACAGCAACAATTCTATCTTAGTACACCCATGCTAAGCCCATAAAAATTGGAGGGTCGGATTTCCGATATATTTATTATAACAACAGAAAAGTTATGGTGATTCTTAATTAAGGAGCCAACCTTACATATGGGTCTCCTTGATGAATTCTTCATCACACGTATGCTATGCTGCAAATGTAACCCATGCTTTCAAATGACTAATCTCATTCTTAGTGTAAGTACATAATGGTAGGCAATAATACAATTATGTCTGCTTGATGAATTTCTCATCTGGAAAAATCAAAAATTTTAAAGCATCATAGACATTACACAAACACCACAAATAAATATGTGAAAGAGGATTGAAGTTCTAATTTGCAAAGAAACCACTCTTACCCATATCCAGGCAAATTCAAATGTACCACTTTATTCACCAAAGAAATGATTAATCGAATGAGTCTTCCCTGCACAACCAAAACAAATCAACACTCAAACCCCACCCACAAACCAAACATCAAAAAACACCTAACGGGCACTACAAAAAGAACCATACCAGGCTTCTTCGAAGTGAGGGCAACGTTTTCTCCCGCACAAGAGGCGTTGATGGAGCGACGACTTCCCATATTGGACCGGCCAAGCATCGCTAAAAATCGGGCCGCGAGTCCCACCGCAATTGTCACAGTGGATCGAAAACCCTAACAGATTCGAGAGAGAGGGAGATGGTGGCTGGTGGGAGACGTGAGGGAGCTAGGGCTTCTGTGCTATCGTCGGGGCAACGTTGACATGGTGAACGGGTATGGATGGCTTGGGGTTGGCCCAATTGGAATGCACAAGTTGAAAACTTCCTGTTTTTCATGAGAGGTTCTTGGTCCGTTCAGTTACTCAGAACAGATAAAAAAGTATTGAAAATTAATTTTTTAATTTTTTTCAATGTCGGGTTCTCAAAAAAATTATGCGATTCTAAAAATTAGTTTTCCTAGTAGGATACACTTTTTTGTTAAAATATATTCTATGAAGGAGATTTCTAAATCGATCGAGCTCTTATAAATTTTATAGTACTCGATCCAAATTGTTAGATTTTAGGTCTTCTATTCCATCATTTTCACCAAAAATCGAAGAAAGATCATATATATTGGTGATCGCACCATGATCAGCCACTTAATGATCCCCAAAGGCTAAAGACTTACAGTTTGACACTCAAGCACCACCTTGAGTTCTTTTTTGATGATGGAATTGTCTATATGGTACATATCCACGGAATACACTGTAATCAATTGTAATCAAAATAAAGTGATGTATATCGTAGACATTTAAGCGCACAAAAAGTATCATTCAAATAACAAATTTGGTCCCAATCCAAAAAAGCATTAAAACTTAACCGAGTTAAATTTTACGGAGAACGAATTAATCAAATACCATAAACAAAATCTACGATCTCGTTACATAATTGTGACGGTATGCGTAACACAATCATTCAGGACTGAGTTTGTTATTAAGTGCATTGAAAGAGTAGATTTTACGGTCATTACCAAGTTCATTCTGAACAACGTTCGATGATCTCTAAACCATTTGGATTTTACGTCTCGGAGATTCACATTGTTACCAAATTAAAGATCATCGGATGTCGGCTTCAGCATGATAGATAAAATTTATG
>CM018914.1:9892343-9894843 GCA_009663005.1 Actinidia chinensis | reverse complement strand
AGATAATATCAAATCAGTTGGAATCTCCATGCATATTTTATATATTCTTATATATTTTTGTAGGGACGATAAATGAGTTAAATGAGTGAATTAGTTTGAAAACTTAACAAAGTTTAAAAATATGTTTGATCTTGATTTGTTTACCAAACGAAGAGTTATCAAACGAGAGCTTTAATTAAACTGAACTTGAGTAGTAGATTATTGAAACTTAGTGTGTAAACTTAAGAAGTTTTAAAAATATATTCGAGTTATTGTTTATTAAACGAACCGATCTCAAACGATTTTTTAACAACTTTGGCTCATTTTTTAACATTTTTCAAATATTTTTGTGTACTCTTTCTAAAAATATTGAGATTATGGACTCTCTCTATTAGGCGAGGGTTAGCATTTCTCTTTCCGGTATTTCCTAATTTTGTTTTTATTAAATATGATAAATACATAGGAGAGAACAATTTCGTAATTTTTCATTTAACAAAAAAACAAAAAAGAAATGTATTTATTAAAGAAAGCGAGAGGCGGTTGTTTAAAAATCATTTCATTTATTAATTTTGCCATTTATCGTCCCATTAAATATTTTAATCAAAAATCTCCCGCACATTTAACTCCATCCTCGTGAACCCCATTTGTCTCCACTCCATCCGAAACACACACACAAAGAAAACCACCACCTTCACCACCGCTCATGGCCGGCGGAGACGCGGACGTTTCCGTCTCCGGCGACGCAGGCCAGACGCCGCTCCGTCTTGTTCGCGACGTGACACGGCTGTCCGCGGCAGGATTCGGAGGCGCCTTCAAGAAGGACTGCACAGATCTGTCGCGGAGAGTCGCGCTCTTGGCGCATTTGCTCGAGGAAATTAGGGATTTCAAGGGCGATTTTGGTAAATTCGCTCATTATGATGCCTCAGGCTTCTTTCGTCGTCGCGGTCTAGTTGTTTGTCTGATCTCACGGTTGCGATTCAGGCCGCGAAGCGACTCCGCTCGGCGGCTGCAACTAACTTTCGATTCAAGATCTCCCCTTGTAAGTCTAATTTAAACTGAATTAGATATGTATGAGCATGTGTAACGTGAATCATTACATATTTCCCGGAAATGTGGCTCATTGTGCTGAGTTTGACTTGGCAAGACTTGTAATTTGTTGATTTTGACTGTGATCCCCCTCTTGTTTCAGTAATCGGTATTTTATTTATTTGAATGATTTGGAATTTCTTGATCTCATCAAAGCTCTATGTTTATTGACACAGTGACTCTGCCTTCTGAATTTACCTTAATAATTGTTGCAAATCTGGGAAGGAAGATTAATGACTAGCCGGCTAAACTAGCTATGTTGTGTTCTTTTTGCAATGTGCATTTTGTGTTTGCATTTGAAGGAAAATGATAGGTTAAGATTTTGGTGGTCAATTGTTTCCTGAAAATGTGCCGAGTGTGACTAAGAGAAAACCTGTAATTTTGGTGGTCAATTGTTTCCTGAAAATGTTGACTGTGATTTCCGGTTTTAGTTTTCGTTGTTTCAGTTATTTGATTGGGCGGTTGTGGATCTAATACCCCGATCCAAGTTTACTTGAACACGATGATATCTCCCTTCTGAATTTTTCATAATATGTTGTTGCAAGTTCTTGAGAAAGAGTCAATGCAAGGAATTTTTTGGTGTATGGAGAAGAACTATGACTGGCTGGCTAAAGTTGTTATTTTGCCTTATTTTGTGTAAATTTGGCGAAGATGACTAGGTGGTCTGTGCATTACTGGAAGTTGATTTCGGGAAATGGATAAATTGAAGTTATTTGTACAGGTTGGATATAAACGTTAGAAACTACAAAGTGGTTATACATGTATGTATATATATATATATATATATTATGTTCTGAGAATTATCCAAACGGGGTGCCTCAACCAATTCAATTTAATACAAATTTCAAATCTTTCAGCACTAAGCTTTGTCTCTAAATGTAGGATTCATATATTATAATCCTACTTGAGTGGAGTCCAACCATTATTGCGTTCCATACTGGTTTTGATTCATTCAGTTATCATTAACATTATATGCTTCCCATGACTCAACCACCCTTCATTCCGACTACTAGAGAGGTACATGGATTTGTATGTTTCATCTGCTTGTCTGTAAGAACATATCCTTGGCTAATTTTGCAGGGTTCCTGCCCTTTTTATTTCTTTTAGAACTTTGCCATTCTGACACTGAACTACATTGCTTCTCTATGCCAGTGCATTAATGTATTTATGCTATAACGCACGAGTGACCAAAGCTTCTTGAATTTTTTCCCCAGCTTATGAAAAATCCTTGGTGGTCTATTTGGGTTTCTGAGAGGCTAACCTATTTATTGAAGCATTATTACTAATTATAGGACATCCTGTGTAAATGTCCAACTATAGCTGCATTCAGCATGATATTGTTATTTTTGACTGACTGCAATTACATGGCTGGTTTGAGTGAGACAACAAATACATGAGCCGGGAAGGTCTATGGTTTGAGTGATGCACTATTTGA
>CM018914.1:9877343-9889843 GCA_009663005.1 Actinidia chinensis | reverse complement strand
CCTTTGTTTATTGTATGTTGTTAATGTTAGTTCAAACCTTTGGTTAATGTTAAATGTTCAAACCATTGATTATAATATTTTCCATGTCTTCCTGATTTAAATCTAAAATTGAATTACATAACCGCTGCTGAATGTTCCATTTGTAATTCAGAGGTCTCAATGGATATTGCAAGTGTTGGTAACAAAAAATTCAAAAAGTTTTGTAGTGGTTAGTTGTTGATTAATGGTTTTGTTTACTTTGGTACCTTTTATTTTTGTAGAGTTCTCTCTTCCTCTAGTTTTTTTTTTTTTTAAAAAAAAGAAGAATGGTACACTAGAGATGCAAAGCTGAAAGATCTAAAGAGAGAAAAATAAACTTGAATGAACAATCTTCAATTCATAGGGAAGTATGGTTCTATGTTACAAGAATATACTAATATCTTAGCGGTTTATGTATTGGAACACGCATTACAAAATGAGTTACAATTCTGTTCTTAGATTGTGAATGTAGCGATGATCCAAGCGATCCTAAATCCTACTTGTTTTACAAAAAAATTCCTTTGAAGAAAAAATCCAAGCGTCATAATGGGAGAAAATGTAAAAAAAAATAGTCACAACTCTTCCCTAAAAGCTTGAGTGACCTAAGTATGGTCCTATGTTACCAAAGCACAAATACCTTGGCTATTTATGAGATGGTGAATGTTATCCTGAAGTTTTTTCTACTTGTTTTCCAAAAAAAATTGGGAGAAAATGTAAAAACAAAATTGGTCATAATACCCCTAAAAACTTGAATGAACAACCTTCAATTCACGGAGAAGTATGATGCTATGTTACCCAAACACACTAATACTTTTGCAATTTACATGTTGGAACACATTCCAAAACAAGATAAAATTCCATTCTCAAATGGTGAACGTAGCGGTTCAAGCGATCCTAAAGTTTCTTACTTGTTTCCTACACATGTCCATGATGAGAAAAGTGATGATGATGCATTGCATCTCTTTTACAGAAAAAAGTATTTTATGCTCTACCACCAATCATTATCAGATTAAGCCAGTGGAAAAAAAACAAGAGCTGTAGAGGTTTATTAAAGTTTAAACCACCCCTCACTTATCAAGTCCAATGGAGCTACAGCTCAAACTTTTACTGAGGTCCAAAGCAAATGTTGAAAAGTCGAAAGAGAATTTTCTTAAAGAACAACCACTACATTCATCTTCAAAGGTTCAGTGTTTAAGTGCTTGTTTAACCTTACTCTCTGACTTTACGTGTCCTGCCAAAATTGATAAGCAAGCAGTAAATCTTGGAAGAGGGTCCTTAAAGTTTTGGTGCCACAATTGCTTATTGTGTTCTTGTTTTGAACAATTAGATCAACTTTTACAAAAGAGAATGAAACAGCTGGTTAGGGCAAAAGCCATTCCCTTCTCATGGATCAGGTACTTTTATATCTTTAGTGAGGGGGAAAAATGCCAATTTTCATGTGAGGAAGCTGTTTAGGTATAGTAGAAGAAAGATAAAAGAGAAAACATGCCCAAACATGTGGTTTCTCACACTTTTGGTGAGTGTTTATCTGCAAAACTTTCTTGCCTAGAATAAAGAAACTTAAAAATACTTAAAATGGGAACATGCTCTACATTATGTTTGGATTTTGGATTTTGGATTTGTCGCGGAAATGAAAAAGAGAGGGGAGTGAAGTTACTTGTGATGTTTCTATTAACTTTCTTTAATTGTTGTCTTATTGGTAGTGTTTATAATTTTTTTACTTAAAATTATGTCATAATTTTTTATCTAGTTTTTGCTTCTGCTTATGGGTTAAAATAATTTTAAAAATAAATTTTTTTTTTTTTAGAAACTCTATTTTGATACTTTCAACGTCCGCTTTTGAATAATTTATTTTAACTTTTCTTTTCTATCCCCTCCACAAATTCTAGATGTAAACGCTGCATTAAGCTTCTAGATAATCATTTTTCCATCTCTTCTGGTTTAATATTGTGAAATAAATTGATGTTTATACTTTACTCTATGGTATATATGGTGTATACTACAGAATATTATCCTCCCCGTCTCATATTGTTGGTCCTTCTTTCTATTTTCGAATATCTTAAAAAATTGTCCAAAAAGTGAAAGCATAAAGTTTGTAGTTTTTCAAAACTTTACATTACCATTAATAAATAGATAAAAATATATTTAAAAATGAAAAATAAGAGGGCAGGTAGAACGAATACCTCAAATTTGTATTTCATTGTAATAATTATATGTTTCTTAAAAGTTAAAATTTTCAAATATTACTAACAATATGGGACGGAAGAAGTATGCGATTTTGTAGTGTTAGTTTTAAAACTTTTGTGTCCAATTTTGAGATTCTGTGATTAATCACTAACTTGTGGTTTATTTATTATGAATATTTATGGGATAAATTTGACTCAGAATATTGCAATATTTGATACAATCTCTATCGCTAGATGCCCTATTTGTTTTGAATTTCACACAACGTGGTTACGTGGACGTTAGTGTTAGGGAGAGAGAAAAATCTGGGGCAATGGTTAGCAGAATATGAATTTACATGGACTAGTGTGTAATAATAGTTAATGCACATTCCCATTCACATTCACATTCCTATTCATATGTTTATATGGTACATTTCATAACTCCCTTGAAGTTTCTTCGATTTCAAGGACGTTCTTGTAGTTCTAAAATTATACCAGACAAATTCCTTCTTCCGTTAATATGCGCTGGGAAACATAATTCAAGTTGCTGATGTCACTTTGTTTTTTTCCCTTCTAATGCAAAAAAATACCCCTCACATTGTTTTGAATTATTTGAAAATAGGAATAAAAATTTTGGATTGGAGTTGGTACATTGAATAGTAAAACATTCTAAATTCGCCTTTTAATTTAGAAATAGAATATGGAGTCTCCATTTTAGGTATTTTATGAGGGTATAATGGTCATTTACTCTCAAAAAATTAACGTCGTTTGGCGGCGCCTCACTTACCGGGAAGGAAAAATGTGTATATTTGTAATTTCAGAAACTACAAGAAAGTTCCCTGAAATTTACCCTATTTATATTAATATTAAATGCTACATATAATTTAGGTAGAACAGCAAAAGATAATAGTACGTACGTCCAAATAGTTGCAACAAAACAAAGGATTCGTTCTATGCATGAGATTGGATCGTTACCAAATTATCACCAAGTCAAATTAAGACATCGCAAATGGAATCTCCAACTTTTTTTCTTGAATCCACACACAAAATAAGTCAAATTCATTGAATAATTTTACGTAGAAATCATAATTCCCCCGCCCATCACGGGCTTTTCCGAGCATTTCAAACCATACATACCGGTAGAGAGAAAAAAAATTCAAACTCTAAGGGATAAAAACAAGTTTATTAGCTATTGTTATTATTATATTTTTATTATTCTTTGACCCATAACGCCTAACAATCCATAAAACCATGTCTTTGTCTCACACCCACCATGACATGTGAGAGAAAGAGAGGCACAAAAAGAGCATCCACCAAAGAGATTTAGCTAGGTTTGCGTTTGTTTCACTTAGAACACCAATATGGGCAATAGCTTGGGAGGCAAAAAGAGTGCTAAGGTGATGAAGATAAATGGTGAGACAATCAAGTGGAAGACACCGGTGCAAGCTGGTGAGGTGGTCAAGGACTATCCGGGGCACGTTTTGCTAGATTCCGAGGTGGTGAAGCATTTCGGTATGAGAGCAAGTCCCTTAGAATCATGCCAAGAATTAAAGTCCAAGAGGCTCTATTTTCTAGTGGAATTGCCAAGGATTCCGGAAGAAAAGGCCGCAAGAAGAGTCCGGTCGGGCATAAACATGAGTGCCAAGGACAGGCTCGAGAGCCTAATGCTCTCTAGGAGGTCGGTTTCTGACCTTTCTGCCATGAAATCTACGAGCATTGCGGTTGGGGAAGCGAAAGAAGGGGTAAAGAGGGTGAAAATGAGGTTGCCGAAAGCGGAGGTGGCTAGGTTAATGATGGAGAGTAAGGATGAGACCGAGGCGGCAGAGAGGATTGTGCGGCTTTGTCTGGCAAGCAAAGTGGAGGCCGGTGGCGGTGCTCCGCCCCAGGGCAGCGAGGGGTCATTATTGAGACACAAAACAATTGCATTGGAAGAGTGGTCATGGCCATGGAAGAGTAGTTAAGGTATGTTTTCTTTTTCTTAGACACGGATCCATATTTCAGGGCATGTTCAGTGGGCATTTGGCAAATTTTTTTTTTTCACGAAGTTTAATGTTTTGGGAATTAAAAAAAATGTTTTGGGAATACAAAATTTTGCAACATTGGGAAATGAAGAGATTGTGCTAAGACGGGAGGATAAAAAAATTAGGGTATTATTAGCATAGCTCAAATTTTGACATTAATTTATTTTCTATTTTCTGCTAGAAGACTCCAACGGCTCTAGTTTTTAATTCCTAAATACTTCAACAAATATTTGACCAATTTCTATTATGATTTTAATTAAAGCATTAAATTTTTGTTGAAAGTCAATGTAAAATATATTCATTTGTTTCGTACCAAATTCATTGATGTTTCCTTTATTTGCACTCGAATTTTAGTCAATAAAATTTAAATTATTAACCGATCAAATTTAATAAAATTTGCCTTTGACATTGTAAAAAGAAGCCAAGTCTTAGATTCACTTTCCAAATTAGAATTTTTTGGATATTTTGTGTTTGTGTAGGCAAACTTGGTTTTGGAAAGCATTGGCTAAGGCCCTTATTCTCTCAAGCTTACATATCTCCATCACGTTATCAAATCACAACTGTTCATTGGCTTTATCTAGATTTGATAGTTATTTTAATATTCTTCTATTTGTTTGTTTACAAGTTCCTATGCCCGCTAGATAATAAAAATAATTCAGCTACCGAAAACGGAAAGATCATGATAAAAAACTCCTAATTCGAATATACAAATTATTAAATGACTAAAAGGTTGGGCTGATGAACGAGACGATCTCTTATTAGACACGATGTTTTGATTATCATTTTATTATTTTAACTACAACTTTTCATCTGTCTTACAATTAGTATTTTTACTCAATAAATTAGCTTTTTTTGTGTGGATTTTTTTTTTTAAATTTGAATAAAATTTTAAGTTTCAGATTTCTCTTATCAAGAAGAATCGAACAAGTATAAGATTTTGATCAAATAGTGAAAATTTGAAAACCAAAATAGCAAAAAAAATCTCAAAAAAGATGCTAAATTGGGCAAAAAATTGTTCCAAGAAATTTATTTTGGAAATAGAAACAGGTCCAATTCAGGGGCTTGGAGATATCTGGATAAGATTTAGGTGACCCTATTGGACTGCCTTTTGTCCAATTTCCTTGTGACCTAATTTTAACTCTTTTGGTTAGACCACGTGCATGACAAGTAAGAGTTAGGCACACACTTTGACCACCAAGTTATGTTTTTCTTCAGTACGATATGTTTCCAAAAAAAATTTGAAATCAATAAAAACCACTGTAATTATTTGCTTTTTTCAACCATAAGAATTAAGGGTAGGTCACAAAAACAACCACACAACAAAATTAGTAAAACAATGCAATTTTTTATCAATTTTTAACTATGGTAACGTGCCAGCACTTGAAGATTATATATGACATAGAACAGAAAAAGATGACCCAAAGGGAGAGCTGAAATTTAATCAATTACCAAAATCACCCTTATCATTGGAACAATTGAGTTTTTTTACTTGATTACAATAAATGATGAATTTTAACCTCTAATACAAATAAAACCTTTTTAATTTCACATTTTTCTTCCTAAAAATTTTCTGCAATATGTTAATGGACTGATATATATTTTAACTTTAATTGCTCGTATTTTGCAGAAGCGAGTGGGTTTTTTGCCTGTCAGCGAGGGAGAAATCCAGTTAGCATCATAAGAATACAAATTATCTGAAGTTTCAAATATTTGTAGAAGTTAGAGTCCAATGATTCATATCTTCTCTCTGGATTTTTCCAAGCAGAGTTTTCAGCAACTTGGGTTTGTGTTGTATCTATCAATGATGTGTTTTTGAGATGCTTAGAATTGGAGTTATAAAAATAGTTGAGTGAGATGGTTCTCCAATGCAAATGTAAGCTCAATTTCTATATTATCAGTATTTCCATATTTGAAGAAGGAAAACAATGTAACAACATTTCTCACATTGAGGGAGAAAAAACCAACTTCCCTAAAGACTTATAAATTTTTAGTATTTAAGTCCGAAGAGTTGACTTAGTAGTCAAGTGCTTATAACTTTATCAGATGTTTTATATGAATTCGAGTATGATTATTTAGGGCCACTAAATTGACCTTGATGTCGTGTTTGGCTCTTGCATTGGAGAAAAAGAAAATGGATGGGAAAAATATGAAGAAAAAAAATCTAATAGAAAGAAATTAATTTCTTCTCTTTCTGATTTATTGGAATAAGTAAAAAAACAGTGCCTCATCAATCATTTTTTTCCGTAGGCTTCAATTGTCATGAATTTTGTTCGATGTCAAAAAGGGTGTGCAAAAGACGAAAATGACATTTTCCTGCACATCTTCATTTGACAAATAAATTTTGCAAGGAAACTGAAACATTTATCCAATTACATGGGAAACTAGTTGAGAATTATAATTCCTGAAATTTAATTTTTTTTAATATTAAGTTTCGAGGAAAAACTAATTCTAGCGGTTGTCAACAGGGGTCTCACAAATTTCCGACCATTCAGAAAAATCTTAAGAAATTACTTTTTTTGGGTGAATGAAAAAGATAAAGAAACTTAAATTTTCAATAGTTTCTTGTACTTTGCTTTCTTTAACTACCTGGACGTTGGTGTTCCTCCTAAACTATTTGTGAAGACTATAATCTCAACACAGTATCACCCTCCAATAATAACCACGACATAGGATCGATGATGACCTCAGTTATTCAAATGTAACTATACGATGAACACTAACTAACAGGTCTTCAAAATCGGGTGTGTTTATCAGATATGGGGTCGTTATTGGAATTTTACTAGGGTTGTTGGCAGAAGAACATATTAAAAGCTATCACATGACCTGTTTTCTGCAAAATACATAAAAAATTGTCATTATAAAATGGTTCAGTTCCATGTCCATGTGAATTAACATTCTTTAAGGATACTGTGCACATGTACAGAAAGTACAAAGTAACTTCACCAACAAACTTCTGTTCCCTCATTCACCTAAACCTCTATGCTAGGCTAGGCTAAATTCTGCCCAGATACAAAAAAGACCAAAAAAACAAACCAATGGCTGCGAGGGCTCGCTGAGCCCTCTCTATTTCTCCGCAGCAAAAATTTTCCTTCTCTTTATTAGCCCATCGACGATGCAGCAGCTCACCATGACCATTGATCACCTACCGAAAGAGAAATTACACTTGAGGTAGACATTCACCATGACCATTGATCAGGCACTGTGAGAAAATAAGTAGTCATTGCTTTTCTGAATCTTTTCTTGTATTGTTTGGGAGAGATAATGGTGGGGGAAGTGTTCTTTGGACCCCCCCAAGTATGCAGATGCCTTTACCCAGTCTCAAACATGCTTGTCCCAGGCTATACTGTCTCATGAAATCAATAGTTCTATAACCAGCTCATTCTGCTCATCATCCACCCCCACCAGCAAAGAATAGTCCATCACATCAACAACTGCACAACATAAAAAACAATGGTGATTACCAAAATTCATGAGAACATCAGTTTCAGAAAATGGGTGGCTTTCAAATTCGTGCAAAGCAAGCTCCAACAACATCCAACCTGTCCTAACTCCAAGTAATAGAGTTTTGGCAAGAGCCAGTACTTTTTGTTAGTGCATGATAGGGCATTCTCACAAGTAGTAAGACCTGCATTTTGTTGGGCTCACCACATATATTATCATATTATGCACTGTCAATACACTGTACAAAATGCATTGTCTCTATTTTTTGAAGTAATATACTTATCACCATTCTTTAGTTTCTACATATGAATTTTTAATGTTAGATTATACGACACATAAATCGCTGCAGGGTTTAACTAAAAAAGAACTTCTCCATCACTTGGAAGTCAAAAAATACCACCAGCTTTATACAGAACAAGTGAGGTCCAAATTCTGCGTTGCAAAGCAAAACTAGAAAGATAAGGGAATTACTATTACTAGACTAGATATGTAAGAGAAGGTTCTCAGTCAAAAAAGTGAAAATTTTGAGGGTATAAGACTCGAGTTTACAGCCAAAAAAAAGCTTCAAAAATTTTCTGACTTTAAACCAGGCTTGAAATTTATGACAAACATCTCGGAACTAAAGTGAAGGATCATGATGCAATCATGATGACAGAATGTGTAAACAGCTTACCGCTAGAAAAGATGTATCGTTCCAAACAGCTCGCTCTAGGCTTCTCTTCGCCTTGCTCCCAAGGAATATGGGTTTCGTTCGCAGCGTCTCTAAGAGATTCATATCTAGTAGTACTTTGTTTGACCCTGTTGTATCTGCATTGTAACGAGATCGTGCAGAGCCCTTAAGATCATAGACTCTTGAGATACTTCTTTTGAAAAAGAGGTTCTCCATAACCATCAGATCCATTTTTGTTTCCTTGCCACCTTTCAAGTGCTTGACAGTTACCTGCCAGTTGTACAATAGCTCGAATTAAAAGAACTAATCCCAAAATCACCACAGTAAAAGAACTAATGAAATGTCAATACTACAAAGTCAGTCTTTGGGCAGAAAAGAACTAACCTGATAAATAACACTAACTTTAGCCAAGGCATGTTGGACTACCTGAGTTGAGGGAGTCTGTCAAATACTTAAAATACTCGGGTGCAATTCCTCGAACGATTCCAATTCTGTCTTCTGGACTTGTTTATAATGAGTCTTTCTCCAAATACTTTGGCCGAAGTAACACATTGGTCTTCCCCTTGTGCAACTCCCTCTCTTGCAGCGACTCAAGGAACGTACGAAATCCACTTCGTTGGGGCAGCATTTCTTTCTAAGAGCATCAAACTGCTTTGCAAAATAACAAGTGACAGAAAATTTCACTTTGTCCCCAGCAATTAAAGATTCATCTTCAAAAGAAATTTTAAGATGAGGAGAATTCTTATGATCTGTAAACAAGGCACTAATTGTCGATGAAGCATCTTCGGATCCCCTAACTTCCATAGTGGAAATAATCCAAGTCCAGCGAGCTAAAAGACTGCCAGGCTGACAAGGTAGAAGCTGAAGAGATTTTTCTCCATTTATATCCACTGGCATTCCAGCCTTCCTTCTGTCCTATATTGCTATCAGCAACCCAGTCCTCATATTTCTTGAACCTGCTGTCTTATATTATGCTGGTGGTTCATTGTCATAAAAACAGCGACAACATTTGGCCCGTTTGTGGAAGCAACACCTCTCCCCCGTCCGGCATAAGTACTCGCAGAAGAGATAAACGCGGGTGTTGAATGCAGTAAGTAGATTTACTTTGGCGTCCGGTGGCGACATCTGAGAGTAAGTCCTTTGTACATTTGCAAACTGGATCTCTAACCATATTCTTGTACTCACCAGAAGCATGGAAAGATCTAAGCGTTGACAAATGCAATGAAGAGGGGGGCATCTCTTACTACTCCTTTCTTTAAGCCTCAATGCAGAATCAAAAAGAATAAACTCTCGCTTGTGCCTTGAGCCTTGTAAAAGTTGGATCATTGTTTGATTTTGTGCCTACCAGAGCAACCTGAGGTTCATCTCTCCCCGCCATGAATGAGCTTTCATGCGGAAGTTGAATTGTGTGCCAGTCCATTGCCGATCTATTTTCTCAGACAGATTGGATGCAGGCGAGGGGCATTATCCAAGGAAGTTGACCAACGGTACTTTCTTCTCCATCAGTTTTTCAATTCCTCTTGTTTGTAGTGCTGGCATTAAGTTTACAACCGTGTCTTCAGAAACACTAACTCATATTGCAATAGATTATGTTTCATTCTTCTCCATCTGACTGTATAGCATCCTTGGAGAAATCTTGTAATATTGAAGTTTCGGACACATTCTCTTCACGATCATGGTCAGGACTGATGTCCTTAGAAGACAAGTCACTCCTCCATTCTTTCAGTTCAGTATAAGATGTAGAATCTTGGGTAACCTTGGAACTAAAAACCCCATCTTTAAGAAGGGAATCCAAGTAATAGAGCCGCCGGTCCCAAATATGCGAACCAATCATAAGCGAACGTCTCAAGCAATTAAGCTCAAGAATATCTACTGATGTCAGATCCATTGGTGAAGACTCTTCACCTGCTGGTTGAAACGACTCCTGCTCATGAGAAAGGAAACAAGTCAAAAATATTGGCAGCATTGCTCTACCAAAACCAAATTATGCATTCATATTAACCAATAAACCGGTACTTTCTTCCAACTACTAATGGTATTTACCTTGTAATCGTTACTCTCTTTTATAAGCAGGTCTTTTAAGTCCATGATGTGGTCATGCACGTCACTTAGTATTAGACTTTTCAAACCCAGGGATATATATTTTAGTTCATTCCCAATGCTGTGAAGTACAGCTGATAACTCCCTTATACAGTGATTCATTTTACTCAGAAGCTGAGAAGAGGGGAGGAAAAAGGTTATTATATCGTAGTATAATTTGAACATGCAAACAATATGAACATTTTCCAGAACGTGGAAATTGCAAACTCACATTTCTATATGCACCTATGCTGCCTCTTTTCTTATCCACTCGTTGACATTGCGAACCATTGCACTCAAGCACTGATGGGCGGCAAAACAGGACTGCAAGAAGATCAATAGGGGAAAACGAAAGGAATGCAACCATGCTCCCATAACCTGGTGAGCCAAAAATGAAGCATTTCAGGGGACATTGCATCATTTCTCCACATCAGAGAAATTCTCAATTCATGTTAGCACGCAAAAGAATTGCCACAAGGAAGCTGATTGTGAAAAAAATATGCAATTTTTTAAAGCTTGATGTGAAAAAACATGTTACCATAGTAAGGAAGGCAGGCGTCTTTTGCAAAGTGACAAGCTTGACACGATTAGCAGTTGCTGGTTTGAAAAACTAGTTCCTAAAAACCTTTTTCCGAAGGAGGAAAGTCCCCAAGCAGCATTGGACATTACAACTTACCGTGCTGGTGGAACTCCATCTATCGTGCACACTTGAGGCATCGACTGCCACATCCATATCGTCCATCACGCTACCCAGCTAGCCTCAAGGAGGGAAGCGTCTAACATTTATTGTAAAGATTTCCCTGCTGGTGAGTTAAGCATAGACATGGGCTTCGAACCGGCTCTTTACATGATCTACAGCTAGATTGTCTGGCAACAAATAAGCAATTAAGTCATAACAATTTTTCCCATAGATAACCAGGCAGGACAGGCAGACAAAAAACTAAAAAACAATGAAACCTGAACTTGTCTACCTGGTTCAAACAGGTCATTTGAAGAAACCTCCCCAATGGCTATCAAAAACAGCCATAGAACTTATTCGATTGGAGTCGAGGCGGTCACATTACAGTTCCATTTCAGAACGCAACGGCTAGAAAAGGAAACCACTATGCTCTGCTGACCGTCTCTGTCGCTGAATTAATATCACTTGAGGCTGAATTTTCATCAAGCATGTCATTGTCCTTTCAGTTCAAAACTTCCTTCCCTTGCATCTTCTCTGACAGTGCGTCCAGCAATTCCTCCAATCACGGGGAAGGAAACACAATGGGGCCCTTTATCTTCTCCGACGGCACATTAGATGCTAAAGTATAATTTGATGCTCAACGGATTGCATAATCAACTGAGACTAAATTAGAGTGGGAAACCAATTAGGACCGTGTTAAGATGCTCAGATGATGATCCTGCCTACAGATTCCAAATTGATACCTGCAGATCCGTCATTAATATCTTGTCATCAGCTACCACTTGGTAATTAACAGGAAAACAGTATCAGGATAACTGAAATGGCACTATTCAGCAGGTGTGCCTCGCCGTATGGCAATTCGAAGGCTTCATTTGCAATTTTGGAAGACTAGAATAACACCCTCATCAGCCAGGAAAGGATGGTCTCCAAGGATACATGATAGGCGGCCAAAAACTGGCATTACGAGCAACAGGTTGATCTTCTTCAGTTCTTCAAGACATAACCCCTTCAGCAGTACCAGTGAAAAAAACATACGTAATGGATCTGTGAGATATCTTTGTAGGTTTGTTACTTAACACGTTTAAAACGGGAAAAAACCACAGAAATGTTTGCAAAAATAGGGGCCCTTATTAGTCATCCCATAAAAATCAAAAAACTATCCCAACTAGCAGCTTAAAAGTATATCATTAAATGTGCAAATTCATGATATAAAAATTGCTTCTCTTTCTAAGTATAAATTTTGTGATGCTACTTTGAGAATTTTCCTGCTCAAATACCAAATTAGCTTTCATTTTCAAAGTGGTAGTGACTTTTTTACTCCCCAATGGTTAATCTCAAAACACAAATAACCTCCAAATGGTTTGGAAATGTATTCCTATGCAGTTTGGCTAGAAATATAAAACTAAAGGAAACCGTCAGAAATTGAA
>CM018914.1:9869843-9872343 GCA_009663005.1 Actinidia chinensis | reverse complement strand
CAAAGGAGGGGAATGGAAAGTTTATATTAGTTCACATAAAATCGATTATATTTACAACAAACCAAAACGCAAAATCGTATTACGACGATGACACAGACGCAACGAATCAAAATAACACCAATGAACAAATATTTTACGCTTTTCTTTAATTCGAGAATTAAAACGTGAGCTTCCAACCCTAAAACCCAATCAACACAATCCCGGAATCATCAGGGGAACCAGATTCATGAAGATCCCAAGCACAGAGAAGAAACAAGATCCAGTGCTTGCCTCCCACAACCAGAACAAGGAATCAGTATAACCAAAAGCCCAGATTGCGATTTTTAGTCAAAAAAGTTGAATCAATATCACAGCCAACAGCAACAAAAAAGAGATTGTTCACAGAAAAACCTTTCAGATCAGTAAAAAAAGCGATCGAATGATGTTAGGGACGATTTATACTGTGTGTACTATTGTATGTAGAATTGTAGATATAGAAAGTGAAAAATTAATTAGTAGGAGAGAGATCAGAGGACGACGAGGAAAAGAATAAAAAAGGAGGAAAAGGAAGAGTATGAGGAGGTTCCTTTCCTTAGGAATCGAAGGCTCGAATCTGATAAACAGCGCCAAGGGCTTCAGCTCTTCGTGTCTTCCTAAAACACAACACACCTCATTTCACCTGTTCTCTGCCTTTCCATTTCCTCGATCGGCCACATGCTTCACATTTTCATTCCACACACAAGTAGTATTATAAGAATATTATTCTTTATACACATGCATAAACATAAAAAACTCTCTCTCTCTCTGCTCTCTCTCTACACTTTAACTTTCCTTCTTCTGCCTGCTCGTGCCCTTTCTCCTCTTATAAATTCCCTTCTCTCTCCTCTCTCTGGTTTATGTGCTATCTTTATGTTTTCCAGGTCTCTTCTTTCTCTTCGACCTTATGGTCAGAATATTGTTTGGGAAAAATTCTCGAACATACTAGTGGTTGTATTACAGAAAAGTTACTAGCTCCAAAACAAATTGACATGATTATTAAGACAAATCCTCAAAAATAGTACTAATTTTTTTTGGTCTAACTATAGAATAAATTAAAGGGATACAAAATCAGGTAGATTTTATTTTCATTCATCCATTGAAAATGAAACAAAAAATCCATTATTATGCTTCATGATTATAAAATGGGTGATGACTTTTTTAATTATTAAATTATCAAAATGCTCTTATGCGTAAGTAAAAATAAATTTAAAAAAAAAATATTAATAAACACCCAATGATCGATAATTAATTAATATACGAAAAGTGTATTGATATGTGAGAAAGTTGCATAAATATCTATAAAAGTGTGTTAAAATTTATATATGACCGATTTTAAAAATATAAGGGTATTTGAGTAATTTTATTTAATAAAATAGTGTGATATTATTGATAGCAACAAATTTTTACACTATTTAATGATGATTTTAAATTAATTAAAATTAAATAATATTAAGTACAAAATAGTTATCGTTGATTGGTCAGAATCAGTGTATTACCATTGGAATAAAGTATTTGGGTTGCACAGTCAGCACACTCTTTTTTATTTGGATATTTCTAAATGGATTTAATTAATGTATTCAACCACTCTTATTTCATAGCGCGTGTGAAACACGCTGATTTAGCTTCGGGTCGAGGCAAGCGTGTCTCCATTGAGTCATTGCTTGAATGTAATAGCCCACCAACTGGGTCAGGTCTTATTCGGTTTCCGATCCGGATCACATTTTCAACCTCTTTATTGCAGGTAATACATTTACTTTTTTACCCTTCTTATTTTGGGTTCGGCAATCTATTTCCTAATTATTTCACGATCAATGTTATGCTTACCATGCACATTCATAAATACTGACATAATAAATTCAATAAATAATTTAATTATATTTAACAATTATAGATTATACAACATCATATGATAAATTAAAATTATAAAAATACGAGGTAAACATAGAATTTATATTATTTTATATTAAAGTATATAAATCGTTGCACCAATTTTTACTCAAATTGATTTGAGCATTGTTTCCCCTGCACTCAATTTGGGAAAGAAAAAAACCTAACTTAATAAAGATAATTTACTATATAGTTAATTTTATTCCTCATTAACTATTTTCTTAATATTGTAATATTTTTTTCAAATTTGTGAAGTGATAAAGAAATATAGTTATGATGTATCCGATAAAGAAGGAAAAAAATTGTCTAAAACAAAAAACTTATTTAATACTTCAGGCACAATACTTTCTTTTCTCACATGTGTTATAGACTTCATAATAAATATTATACGTAAAACTCATTACTACATGAGTGAATGAAACCATACGCCTGAAATATTGAATATACATATATATATATAACAACCTAAACATCAAAGTATAGTGACCCATACGTTTATAGTCTAGGCTTTACAAGCACTTTATTAGCAAGCAAGTCAATAGTCCTTCCGCGAGGAATACCTACAATTAGGGGTTCCTTCTCCAATGCTACTCCA
>CM018914.1:9847343-9864843 GCA_009663005.1 Actinidia chinensis | reverse complement strand
TCCAATAATACTTCTTATTTTTTTTCTTACTCCCTTTAAATATTATATCTTTTTTATTTTTAGTTTACACACAAAACAACCCAAATCACCTCAAGTCTCAGACCACGCCTCTGCATCACCACTGATCACTGCCCCCACCCACCACCATCACCCCTGCACTCACCACCGTCACCATCAACCATCACCTCTCCTCTTCTAAGATTTTATCCTTCCCTATGCTTCTCTTCTCTTCTCTTCTCTTGATGGCTGCCAAGGTGAGGGCTAAAATTTGAGAAATTGGGGTTGAATAATAGAGAGGAGAGGCTGTGAAAAAATTGTTGCAGTGGAGTTGGGAAATCAAAAGAGAACAAGACAAGGGGTAGAAACAGAAGAGAAGAGGAAGGGGAAAGACCGCTTGACCAGAGAGAGACTAGGCATGGACCCGATTGAGGGATGAGAGAGAGGAGAGAGGAGAGAGGAGAGAAAAATTATTTATTTTTATGGGATGAACAATAGCTCCCTGTATACATGAGGAGTTATTGTAGCAACTTCTAAATTTAGAAGAAGTGACAGGGACTCCATTGGAGCTGAATTTTCAGAAATCATTCTCTAAATGGACAAGAATACCACTAAACATGATAATAAATAAAAAATTATGAATAAATTTTTAAACGAGAAAATGACAAGTTATCAACTAAATAAGAGAAGTTCTCAAATATTTACTCTACATGATAAATAAGAGAAGTTCTCAAATATTTACTTAATGCAAATTGACATAAACTTAGCAATTTTAATTAGACCAAAAAGTATTGAGAAAATATCAAATCAAAACTCCACATGATAAATAAGAGAATTTTTTAAATATTTACTTTGTGTAAATTGAGAAAATATCATACTTAATGCAGTTAATTCACAACTATTGAAAAATAATCAACTTCTAAATTAACGAGAGAATTTTTGTGAATACAAGTTCGGACTCAGGAATTATGTGTATATAAGTTATTATATTTGAAGTGGAGCTTAAAAAACCCTAATTTTTTTTGGTCAATCGATACGAGTAGAAAAAGAAGGTGAAGTTGCATTTCACAACGATCAGACATAAACTCGTGCTCTGGTTAGGGAATGCCTTAATCACTAGGATGAGATTATTGAGGCCCTGTTTGGAGTAAGCAAAAACGTCAAGTTTTTTCACTTTCGATTTAAAAACATAAAATGAGACAAAAAAAAAACTATTATACCTCACATAAACCCATCCCAAATAAACTATCCTAAACACACCCAAAAAATCGATTTTTTTAGGGAAAAAAACAACAAAAGAAACCCTGGCCAAATAGCCAATAAGGAGGGATTCCAAACAGAGCTTTAATGTCTATGTTTTTGCAAAATTTTCTTTGATTAGTTGGTAAGGTTCTGGATGGTTGTGATGGAAGCCATGTAAAGTGTGCATTGAATGGATTGTTGATTTTTACTGGCTATTAGCATTTGGCAACGTAATTTTGTTGAAGTTGAACTAGGAAATGTAGATTAGGGGTTGCTTAATTGACAAGGTTGTGACATTAGGTTTTGAAACTTTCCAAATAATGCCATTACTTTTGGTAAAGTTCAAACTTGTTATCAAATATCACCACCCTCCCTTATAGTTTTCTTATAGTGAAAACGCTTGGCTTTTGAAAAATTGCACCCACCATATTTTACCTTCTCTTAATTTTTGTTCTCAAAATGAAAACCAACACATTAAAACGACATGTGGTTTGAACGAAACCACCGAGCGACTAACGCTCGATTTTATGGTTTGTTTTCAAAAAGCACATTTGATATTGACATAGTGCTCGCTTTGATTGATAATTCAACCAGTAAAATGAGTCACAAAATGACTCCTCATTTGATTCTATACATGATGTCGTGACTTGCTCTGATTGATAAAGCTTACCAATAAAAATCAACATGTAAATAGAGCAAGGCAGAAGGAGGGGTGATCAGAAAGATCCCTAGCCCTAAAAATATTTTAGGAAAAGTGTTATACAAACCCATAAATCATATTAACTTTTCTTATTAACTTATGTGATATGTAATAATGAAACTTTAGAATTTAAAACACGACCAACTTTCGAATACTCAAAGTATTAATATTTTTTTTTATATTGTGGCCTTTCCAATTTTTTGTTTCTATTTCATTAAAATAATTTTTTTTCTATTTCATTAAAATAGGAACAACCAAAATATTATATTCACACGGTCAGGCCGACCCTCACTTATTTGACGTGGAACACAATAACCACAACAAAATTATTACACAGTTTGACTTGACTCGTTTCGTATACTTTATCAAATATTTTTAAGATTCAGACTCTGTTTGACACCAGTTTTTTTTAGTTTTTTTGCTTAAAATAAGCAAAAAAGCCAATTACAGTTTGCCTTTTTGCTTTTTGCCTATTTTTGTTTTTTTTTACTTAATTTTAGCTAAAGTAAAGCCACAAAAGCAAAAAAGTCAAAAAAATTTAGCCTTTTTAATAACAAGCTTAAAAAAAATTTGATTTTTAAATATTACTAAACAGACCCTCATAGTTGTGGGATTGTGTTTTACTATTATTATGCACCAATCCTTCATGACCACAAAATTCAACCCATGAACAAATGAAGGACCGACCATTGGTGAAGAAAAGCACATTGCATTATAGTGGGCATGAATGGATCAAAAAGTTGAATGAGTCTTTTCACTTTCTTTTTTTTCTCAAATTGCGGGCAGACAAAGACGAGTGGATGCCCTTGGTCCAAGCTTGACTCGCAGCCTTATTTCCATAAAAGAGAAAAACCTAATTTGTTTACGCAAGTTAACTTGACATATAAGATTCTTTTAGATTGAGCATATGGATCAACTCCCTTCCTTACCTCACTCTGATGTACCCTTCCATTATTCATGTTGTGGGCAATACTCTTAATTTCGAATTATGTTCTGCAGTGAATGTATTCATGCAAAAATATCAGCTTCATTGGACATTTATAAACACAAAAATAAATCTTATTTTATTTTATAAAATAAATATAATTATAAACTTAAACTGTCTATTTTATTAAACATAATGTCTTTGTTTTTTAAATGTATGATAAAACTATTTTTTTCATAAATAACTTTCATTATGGACCTACAAGGGAACACAACCCATTGAACATGAAACCAAGGTGAGGAGAATTCATTGCCCAAATTTATCAACTACTAGAATTGTGTTTTCTTAGTTCTTCTTCAATTTCTCCCCTAGGGCCTAGACTCCTGAAAGCCCCTCATTTTAAAAATCAATTTCACATACGACAATTCAAAATTTGTTTTTGAAAACTAATACATTTGGCATTTTAGATCATATATTCTTATTCACTCTTGGGCTGAAATGACTTGAAAACTTGGAAACATGTTTTTGGGTATATACATAAAATTGGATTCCTTCCTTAAAATTGGATTCCTTTCTAAAATGTTTCTTGAAAACAAGTTTAGAAATCTGTCAACCAAACGCGTCTTTAGAATTTTCTTTTTAATTTTCGGAAAGCAACCACCACCACCACCAAAAAAATGTAAATTAGCTTGGCTACCCCTTTGGTTTGTTAAGAATATAAGGTATAGTATTGAAAATTAGACTAATCTTTCATGTGAAACTTCGTTTTGATAACGGCACTCGGACAGCTACCACATATTTTGATCCTACCTTTATAAAGCATCTTCTATGTTGGTCATACCGGAAGTTTTTCATGCTTTTTTGTACGTTGAAAGGAAGAGAGAATCGAACTCGTGACCTCATAGTGATAAAGTTTGGTCACTAGAAGGTTTTCGAGGCATTTTGGACGTTACAAAAATCATTTACTGTCAAATAGCAAAAAGCCAATGTATGATCTTATGAAAATCAGTTGAATCAAGCTCATTATACATCACGATTCCACAGACATTTGAATCAAATTAATGACAAAACTCAAACTACGAAAAAGAGTAACAATACTACACAACTAATACAATTTACGGATTTCTCTTCTGGAGGCTAAACAGTAGTCCAGAGGTGTCGTCGCACCAACGCAAAACATGTCTACATATAAAGTAGTAGATTTGACTAAACGACTAAAAATATCAAGATTAACTTATTAAGGCGTATGTGGCTATGACAATCGCCCAGAGATTCTGTTCTCTCTCTTTATATCCATGGGAAATACATGTAAAGCAGTAACCACATTCATGCTGATTTAATTATACTAGCTTTCTTGCTTTCTAGAAAAACATAAATTATTTGAAGACAATTTCTTTGAAATCCTCGTCTTTCTCTGGCGTCTTAGACCCTTCGGTTCGCCAACTTTTCTATTGTCTGCCCAAAAAAATTTAACAGCAATTTAAAAGGTTTACCTATTTGGGAATTTTCGGATCTATGCTTACTTTCCACCGGCCAACTCCTTTGTTTCCTTACCTTCTTATTATTCCTGCAATGCGAATTGTTCTCGGAAGAGAGAACCAAGTAGAGTGATCATGCTCGTTTTGTACGCCTTCCAACCTCAAGTGCAAGCTCTGTATCGATTTTCAGGGAAATGTCGAGTGCCTTCACGGAATGTGTCAGTGCACCACTGCAAAACATCAACACACAATGAACCGTGAACAATTTATCAACTTACTAAACCATAGGCTAATATATTTCATGACAAGTATGGATTCATGATGTACGATGCATCTAATTCTCTGCATTCTAAACTGCCAATCTTTATCTAACTTAAATTAAGATAAGCCCCAATGTGATACATTTCTGGTTCTTATTTCTGCAATTTTAGATGTTACAATGTAGGAACTCTTGTCATAGCCACCCAGATGGTTTTGCACTAATATTTAATTACACATTCTACTTCTCCTGCATATGCTTAACAAAGGAAAGCTCATTTGTTATCTCAGAAGTTTCATATTCCAAGCACACCTCTGGCTTGGGAGAAATTCAAGATTTAAGCTAGGTCAATAAGAAGATCAGAGTGATTATGGTCACAGAATGGCCGATTTATTCACAACTCCTTGAGATACGGTGATAATTGGCCAGGGCATGGTCCTGTGCACATGAATCAATATTTAGAATGTGTCTAAAATGCGCGTCACTTAAATATTAAAGTACCCTTTTCTTTGCCTTTTAGAAACTTAAAAATGATCGTTTCAATCATAAATACGATTCTACGACATTTTTTCACCATTTATGACAAGTTAAATCTCAATGCATAGGCATTTTTTCCTTCAAACCAGGATTTAAAATGTTTTTTTTATCAAAAATATCGTATTACAAACAATCGACAGGGGTCTACAACAAATAACGACAACTTAAAAAGTAGTGTGAGTAGAGTCTAAAGCAACTGAATTTCCAAGTCAAATGTTCTTGCTTGTGCCCATTATCGGCACATTTATCAAATATTCCTCACAAGTATTTTGCAAGTTCCTTTAGTTAATAACTAAGGTAAGTAAGATCCAATTACTTACCTAGGAAAGATGCCCAGACCATGACCAACCAATTATTAGTGGGGAAGTGTGAGGTACCAAAATGCTCTTATAAATGCTTTATTGTCTAGAACCAATTGACATGAATGCAGGAGATTTACTGCTCTTGTAAGTTGCCACATGTAGTGGCGGTAAATAATTCACAATATTCATATGCACCACACCTTTAATTTGATTTTGCTCAAACGTCAATAATGCCAAATTCAAGAGAAAGATACCACTCGCTCAACAAAGTAGTATCTCTCCATTGTCAACAACAACGTTGTCACAACCTAAACGAACAATAGTTCATCTCACCTCAGACACTGTTAAACTCAAGTACAGCTGGGACCACCTCTTGTGAATGGCTTTAAAATAAAACCACAAGAAAATCATGATGCCCCCAGAACTTCTCATTATTGTAATACATCACAAAATGCAATTTGGGAGCTCCAACCATTTAAACTTTCCATCCATTATAAACCCCAAAGATGCAAGTTCACTGAATTTGACAAAGAGAGACAGCATTACCTTGAAATGTATGTCACACCTGTTTGTCCAATTCTGTTCACTGTTTCACGGGTAACATTTCCGGATGCCTGTCACAATGAAACCAAATATGCAATTACAAGACTGCATTGCATCCAGCCATTTTCAGTGGAACACATGACACCCAGATACCATAAAAACACAGTAAGCATTAATTCCATGACGCGAGATTGCCAGGTGGCGCTAAGAGCAGAAAATTGATGAGGTTAGCTGAACTAATCAGCATGATGCATATACAAAAACCTGAAAAAACAAGAAAAGCTGGAATGTTGACGTCACGACAAGTTGTAGTTTAGTAGATCACACCAAAAGCCAACATAAATCATAAGAAGCAAGCTTCTTACTGAATATTGAAAAGCCAGTGCATCAAGAAGCATGTCATGTGTATGAGGAAAATATATGGAGAAAATACAGTTAAAAGAAGCATATTCCTAAATCCCAGTGTCAACCATTACTCCATTAAAATTCCTAAATAGATCAGAATACCAATAGCGGCCATTAGCACAAAATGGCCAAGTCACAGAGAGAGGATGGTAAATTCAGCATTCACAGGATATTTTAACCTCAACAAGGGATATTGATTGACAGGCTAGGCTTTACTTGGTGTAGGCATCAGGTATAGCCTGACAGGTCTTACAAGGACAAAGGGAAAAAAAAAAACTAGCACAAAAAAGTTATAAAAAAAAGGCTGACAAAATAATAGGAATTACCTCGGTCTCAAATCTTCCATTGATCAGACCTACAGCCTCTTTAAGCATTGACACGTCAACATCCCCATTAGGCTGTGGGACTACCATATTATCTAGCATTATCCTTGTTAACGAAGTTTTTGTTTGAGATGCATATTGTAATACCTCATTTACTTCCTCGAGTGTCCTGGTTTCAACCTGCCAATAGATAAAAAAATTCAAAAGCATAACAAGTTTGCCACTATATTTCTTTTTACCTAATGCGACTGTTCAAAAGTACAGACATGCAACACGATGGGGGATGAGGAAAGAGAAAGAGTTAGAATTCATATTTCAAATAGAAATTAAAACAAGATAAGAGCTGAGAACAATCAAATATTTGGGAAGCACTTGATTATCCAATTGGCAGGTTAAAAGAGAGCTATATTTATTATTGAGAACTACAAATCCCGGAAGAACTTTAAAAATCGAGAAAATTACCTCAACCCCCATGTGGAGATTATTTTCCTCTAAATACAGGTCTACAGATCTCAGAGCATTTTTTACGCCCCCAGCTATTGATATGTGATTATCTTTAATCATGACCATATCAAATAAACCCATTCTGTGATTCCGCCCTCCACCTATTAATACCTGTTAAGAGAGACAAGCAAAAGATTACCAGAAAGAATTAAAGGAAAAGGAAAACATACGTGGTGCAACAGTACAAGCAAAATAATTGATCCACACCGCCCACTTGTCGACCAGACGTAAACCTGGAGCCGTTTTCCTCGTCTCTAAAATGTATGCAGGGCTTGCAGCATCAGCCATTGCCTGCAGTGAACATGGTCATTTAAATTAGTCCTTGGCACAAAGAATATATAATGCCACTGGTGCAGAACAGCAAGAGCTGAAAGACTTCATTGAAACTAATATACATCCGTTAAAATTTTGAAATTGCATTACTAAATTAATAGTTATCAATAACCAAAAGCGATTCATGCTTATTGTAGTCTAATGCGGCATGCACTGAAATGGGTGGGGACCTCAGTGTACAAATCACACATTATTATATTTTATAATAGCAAGATTTCATTCAAAAATATCATGCACCAATAGTTCAAAATGTCAAACTCTACTAAATTATATCAACAATCGAAGTGCTTCCTGCTTATTTATGTCTGTAGCAGAAATTAAAGAATCTAATTGTAAACCAGAAGTTCAGGGCATATGTCAGTAACAACCATATTTAATGTTCTCCATAGCAAATTTAGGACCGAGGAACATGTTTTGGCAATGTAATCTTCATTTGTTTTAAAAACCAAAGTTAATAATATCCCGTCTTGTTAATTTGTCTAGCCATGAGGTCCAAATTGGAGCAGACAATCATTTGGTGATGAGTAATGCAGTACTTGATCTAGCCATTCATCCAGACATCCTGTGCTTCACTCTATAGGGAGAGTAAAACAACTAACAATAAAAGGAAATAGAGAAAGAAAAATAATGCACCACCTTTGTTAAAGTTGCTATCCCACTCATCCTCTGCATAAAATTAAGCACTACCCTTTCAGCTACAACAATATTGTGTGCCCGTCCTGCGTGTTTGACAAAAGTGGGGGATGAAAAAGCTTAAGCTACAAAAAGTATAAAATTCTCAATATGTTGAAGCACTTTTCTTTGTTTACCATGCACTTTGCCAAACTGCAGTCCTTTCTGAACACTATCTCCATCTTTTCTTGACCACTCCACCTGATACGAATATGTACAGCAGCAATGACCAAGAATTCGAACAAGACATTTTTAAGATATCAGAACTTTGATGCCTTAATACCTTCAACATAGGATCAACCTCACTGAATACCATATCTGCCAGTGCAATACCAGCAATGACCCCATCCTCCTTTGCCAAGAAATGGGCTTCCACTTCCATGTCAGCTGGAATCGTGGCCATACAGGTCACATCCCCTGCATTTGAAGCCACATGATGAACAATGTAATGAAATATTGGTTTGAACATTGATAATTCATCTCTCTTTACCAAAATCAAAATCAAACATTAAAAGACGTAACAGCTTCTAAGGTAGTGGATTTTAATCTAATTGACGCAAAATATCGTCGAGTCTACATCAAAGTTCAAAAAAGTGAAAAAATTGACCAAGATAACCAGAAAGGTAAGAGAGGAGTTAAAACCTCGATTCCAGCATCTCAGCAAGGGCAAGGCTTGATGACGCCCTTCAATCGTATGTCGGGGAGAAGCGGGCTTTACAGTGACAGATTCGATTGACATTCCGGGGTTTCTGGTTGCCATTGCAGCCATCTTAACAATGACTCTGCAATGCTACCAACAAATTGAATTAGGGTAACAGAAAATGGATAAATAGATTTAATCATAAAGCTATGTTTAAAACTTGAAAGATATGAGCAAACCTTGAAGTTGTAGACAAATGAGGCGAAACAAATGAAGAGAAAGAAATGATCCCAAACATTAGCAGTTCCTTTCTAAAGCTATTTTATAGATAACAATGTATCGCTTTATTCTTTTCACCAGGCTGCTTCTTGAACATAAACTATGCACCAAATACGAACAGCATGCTAAACACCTCCTTTGAGCTGTTGTTCATGTATGGGAAGAAGATATTCAAAGATAGAACTAAAATACAAAGCAATTAGATTATGGTGATTGTGTCACAGCCAGTTACATAAACTTATTAACTTTCATCTTCTGCAGAAAAGTTATGGAAAAGCATATGTAGCATGTTTGATAAAACTAAAAACTGAAAATTATGCACTGAAAACTGCATATTGAGTTTTTTAATCCGGAAAATAGTCATATAAGTAGTGAAATTTAAGCATTTAATTAAATAACAAGTTTGATAAGTACAAGGGTAAAGTTTGACATTTGAATATTTTCTAAATTTTGCCTTCCACTTTTCAATTAAATGTCAGAAACCAACTGGATTAACTCAGTTAGCATGAACCCATGCACCTCTGATCTCACTAGGAGATCAAGGGACCGAGTGACGAGTGTTGCCGTGATAAGATTCCCTAGGCTACAGCTTACATTTGTATTTATAACAATAAACCACATATTTTGAAAACATAAAAATCCATTTAATTTCAATTTTATTATTCACGAGAAAATGTTCAATTATTAACAATATAGCTACAAACAAAGCGTTTAATTATATTGTAATTTCCTTGCGTGCATTGAGGATAAAAATTTGATGTCCTGCTTGAAGCTTCCATGGAAGCTCTTGAAATTTTCTTACAGGGGGCCAATAAAAAGTTAATAGTCCGTTTGGTTTAAGCAATTTAGTAAGAAAGACGAGAAACAGAATTCTCTCCGTCATTGGGTAGTAAAATTAGGTCAGAAAGAGAACTCTGATGTTTTGTCACTTCAGTTCTTACAAAAAGAGAGAGATTTGGTGAGAAATATGAAAAACAAAAAAAGTTATATTTTCCATCATATCTATATATCCCATCAAATTACAAAGGAAAAAAAGTCTCACCAAATATTCCTATTTTACATTATTTGCTCTTTTAGCCTTACAAACATAATCGTGAGAAAACACAAACAGTTCTTTTCTTTTCTCACCCACATGACGAGAGGACAAACATTTCTTTTCTCACCTTGTACATTTTTTAATAAATATTTCTCTTTGTTCAGTCGATTCAGCTTTTTCCATTCAGTAGGGTCAATTATTGCAATAAACATCAGAGGATTTTTGTAATCAAATGGAAAATGGAAATTATTGCAATAAACATGTATTAGGGTTCAACCAAATGGCAATAATATAATCATCCCTGGTAAGCTTTCTAAATTATTCTCATGTTTGAGTAGCATAGACCTAGTTACCTCAACATAATTGGAGCAATTCATAGACGAGTAGCAAACCAGTAATTTTAGTGATCTTTCAACATTCCTGGTTTGACCCAAACGACCCATGTTCGATGTAAAATTGGACAATGATCTAAACCCACTTCTTCGTTATGACCTAAGGCGGTTTTCAGCTGAATTCATTCTTTTGGGGCCTTCGGGCCTTCAGTTTTGGGAATCTGTCATGTTTGAAAAGAATTGAGGTCTAGCAAGGAATACTTCTTTTTCTTTCTAGATTTTATAATTGACCTTTTATCCATTTATCCATTTTTGTTATTATGACTTTCCTTTTCTAATTGGTACCCAGTACATGAAACACTTCGACAAGGTTGTAAAACCTTGTCTATTCAACCTTTGATTGATTTTAATGTAATTACAGAAAAAAAAATTATTATTGTTTACTGATGGAATGTTCTTGTTGCTTCGTTCATCCCATACCCTCTTCGCTGCATCATGGGGCTATACCAGGTCCATAAGAAGCATTCCCATCATTCTCTTGAGCTGATTTCAAAACACTATTAAACATGACTTGGGCAACAACAACACTCAAGATTCTGAGGGAATTAATTGCTAAACTTTACTGCAAATGCAGAGCTATGTTAGGTCTAAAATTCACATTGATACTGAAGATTTAATCAGCCCAACGATCATAAGCTCTAGAGATCTTTCTACATTCATAATTTGTGCTATATATATATATATAGTGGATTAATTGGTCAAGCCGAACATAAAATCCTTAATAATCAGTAAATGCTAGCCAAATTTAACTAGAATTCCTCGAGAAACATTGAAGAACTACTAAATTCACGATAACAACGAAAAATTATAATATAGGAGTATAATAAACACCCTAAAAGCAGAGAGAGAGAGAGAGAGAGAGAGAGACCTGAGGTCGATTGCAGAGGAGAGATGAGAGGGGTTCAACAGAGCCGAAGTGCAATCAGAAACCTCTATCCGTACACACCTTTCTCCTAAGAACCCTTTCTCCTTTTTTATACTTTTGCAATTTTTTATGAAATTACCGATATGGCTGTGGGAGAGGAAGGGGAAAGAGTGACTCATACGTGGTGGAACTGAAATAATTTCAGAGTTTGACTATTGTAAAAAGTTAAATCCTATAATTTCTATTGTATTAAATCAAATTTTGTGATTTTAATCTCGTAATAATTTATACCATTTGTTATTATTCATTATTTTAGAGTTAACGGAATCAATTATTTTTTACCCAAAATAAACTGATACCATATTGTATAGGGTTTTTTATTTTTTAAATTTCTTATTGAACCATTTTCATTTCAAAAAGAAATAAAAAATTGGTCTTTTTAAATAAATATAAAATACAAACTCTCTAATTTGTCTTGTTAATTTGTTCAAGTATTGTTCAAGTAAGAATTTAAAATGAGGTAGCACTATAAGAAGTAATTTTTATGCATTTTGGATGAGAACCAACTGTCCTAAGTAAACGGAGATTAATGATCGATTTAAATTATTGTCAATTATAACTATTAAAGTTTGATTTATTATAACTAAAACTGGAGAATATAATTTATTTTCATGGGTAAATCTTAGGATTTATTTTATAATTTCCCAAAATGGAAAGTAATTTTTGACCCGTGGAAGTGCTATCAACTTTGGAGTGCAATTATATGATTGTTGAAAATTATTCACCATCTCATGGGTATGACACATGGTTTTTATCATTTTAAATGAAATTCACTCCACTATTTTATTTGAGATCTATATATTTGGACTAATAAAAAAATTATTAATGTTCACTTTGGGTAGACATAGTTACACTCTCAACTAGGAATGACAAATTGCCTTGCTTTGATGGGGATTCGCTCTACACCGCCATGATATAGCGGGGTTTTTTTATTTTTTTCTCTGGTAGGATCAATTTTGGGAACAACAATTAAATCTCCAATTGGTTTCGATGTAGGGTTAGTGTTTCAGTTATGCATGCTTCTTCATTGTTTTGTTCGTTTTTTTATAAATTTATGTCTTTTCGTATTTGGAACTATTGAAAAAAAACGAAGGGATAGTGCCATAGTGGTTCCGCGAATTCCCAAAAAATGATTCCGCTTGCTCACTTTTCGGTGTAGTTTATCATGCTTATTCAGTTCCCAAGCGTTAGGAACCTACCAGTGTTGCAACATAAATACTCGGAAGTCCGAGATCGTATCCACAGAGAGCTGATTTGCAAGATTGAGTATTTTGGTGTTGTAAGTAAAGAAATAAAATGTAAATGTTTTTTGTGATTTTTAGAAGATTGAAATTGAAAAGTACACTAAAATGAAAAGAAATGGCATGATCTTAAATACTTGTTTTTTATTCTTCTTAGTTTCCCTAGTGTATTGTCTTCTCTCTTGTATCAATTCATTTTCCAGGTTAAATGAATTTGATTGAAAAGTTTGGGCAATGACATTTAATTTGTATCTTAAAAATATGTTTATGAATTGACAATGTATTAATACAATTTCAAACCTTAAATGCAATTGATCTAAGTATAGTTATAACAAGGGATCTTGTATAACATAATCTTTAGATTTATACAATTCAAATTTTGAGCTTTGTATACTATACAGTAATTGCCCGTTGCCTACGGACACACGAAAAAAATATAAAAATCTACTTTTATCATTTTGATAATTTTTCATGCATAAGAACAAATAAAAATTAAAAAAACATGGGAGTAATTTCTGTACTCCTATTTTTGAGTGTAAAAATCAAAAATGGGAGTGCGGGGAAAATCAATTACCATTTATAACCCTTTATTTTTTTTCTTTTCGTACCTCTTGATTGTAGTTTTTTATTTTTACTTTCATTTTTACATTGTTATATAAAAAAAATTTATAATTTTTTTACTCCCACTTATGGTTTTATAAAAGAAAAACAATATGGATCAAATTGTATATTTTTTAAAAATTTTGATGAGTGATAGTTATATGTTATTTGTTATTTGCGACCATCTTGAAAATTAATAGAATGTAATTTTTAGTAATTTAATTTATCATAAAAAAATATAAAAAAAATTAAGATTTTTAACGTATCAATACAGTAGTAATTCAATATGACATAAGAACATAACTTCTTATCATCTCTCCTCAAAAGAAATTATATATTTTTTTCTACTTTGTTATATAAAAATTCAAAAGTGAAACGTAAAAAAAAATCAATGGTATTAAAAGAAAAAGAAATAAAGGGATTATAAAATTTTATATATAAAAACATTTATATAAAATTCGAAAATAAAAGTAAAAAAATAAAAATACATGGGTATTACAAAAAAGTATAAAAAGGTTTTGAATGTAAAGTTTATGGGAGGATAGAGAGTGAGAGTTATGATGGGGAGAAAAGTGAAGTGATGAGATGAGATAGAGTGAAAGTGATATTTTTAAGCGGGAAAAAATAATTTAAGATGAATCTGAGCCGTTGGATAAACGTCAAAATTGATCAGCTGTACGATAGCGAAAGATAGATTTTGGAATTCCAAACGTAGTGTGATATGTATTATAGATTGATCCATTTGAAACAACCTTTTAAGTGTGTGCAAGAGAAGAAAGAACTAGTTTATCCAAAATTGAATTGAAAACTTTGTATTTAGGACCAACCACGCTATTTAGCCTATCATATTTGATTTAAAAGTTTATAAATTGAATTACTTGACAATTAAGTAACATAAAGCAATAAATGAAAGCATAAAAGTAAGCAATAAACCCAGCCATCAGGCGGACAAGTGAGATTGAAAGTATTGAAAATATGAAAGTATATTAATTGGACAAATTAAAGTTAAGTGTTAAAGAAAGTAAACTAATTTAAAACAAAAAAATTAATAAGAGCATAAAACTAAAAATTAAAATAAATTAAAAACTTAGAGAGAGAGTGTGTTCCCAAAATTCCAAACTTAAAGACTAAAAAATAACCCTTCTCATTTATAGAGTTTTTAAGGAGTGTGAACGGAACCTTGAAAAAGTCTTTAAAAGCTGAGGGTACTGTATCATGCCTTCGTCTGACCGGTTCAGATTATTGGGACGGTCGGATTTCTTCTTCTTATGATTCTGAAAATTTCCCGATCGGTCGAAAATTCCTGGACGGTTTCTTAGCTTCTGGACCTGTTAAGCTTCCTGCGACCTGTTCAGCTTCTTGGACCTGTTCAGCTTCCCGGACGTTCAGCCGTCTTGGACTGGTTTTGTGTGTTGGTTGCTTCTGTTGAATTTTCTGGACCAGGTTAGAACTTCCTGACCGATTTAGCTCCTACAACTCAGTTTCTTCGAATCATATCCTGTGTCTTTTCACAATTTGCACTGTTATTGTTTAAAATAATATTTTTGACACTGTTTTTATCCTGCATGATGTTTATCCTGTTGTTACTCTAACAAGGCTAATTAACAGTTATAAATACCAAATACCTAATTTTTAAAGGATTTTATTTCGTGAAAAATATGTCAATTTGTGATTCTCATCAATTCCCAATTCCCCTGTTGGGTTATGAGATAATAGACCAAAAGTAAATTTTGACGGGAATTAGGGTCGAGGCGATACTTCATATTAATATCGAAAATCTTGAATGTAATATGTAAAACCTAAAACCGATCCGTTGCTATCCTCACTCTTTTAACCATAACTTTTTAATTGAAAAGTAAAAAAATTAACTTCTTCATATATTTTATTTTTTGGACGTTTGACCTTTTAAACCGAAAAAAGAGCCATGTTTACTTGGGCTGGACTTGTAAGCTAAACCAGTAAGTTCGTATTTTAAACCGAAAAAATAGCTTACTTGGGCTGGGCTTTTGGGCTAAACCAGTTTATCTAGATATGTTTTTTGGATAAACTAACCATAGTATCCAATCTATGGTAATTCATAATCATTAAATCCTTGGTAATTTAAAACACACCACAAAGTCATTTTTTGGGGACATATTTACCCTTATTCTTAAATCAATAGGTCATCTTCCTAGGTTTTTTTATCCAATGCAAAATTAAGAAATAAAAGAAAATAAAAGTATATACTTACCCTAATTATAAAATTCAAATTCAACTATTAGATATTCATTCTTTCCTTTTTACCTAGAGTGACATTCCCCATTTATCCGCCGAGGATGCTTTTCTTGCCATAACAACAGTGGCTCTTTTCTTGCCATGGAACTTTTTTCCTTTCATTTTGCTCTCTCTCATCATTTTAAGGATCGGTTTTGTGCCAATCCATAAGACGATCTGATATTAAAGTTTACGATGGTCTAGCCCAATGGGGCTGTAGCAGGGGCGGTACTAGGGCATTTCTAGGAGGGGCTGTAGCCCCCCTCACTTTCAAAAAATTACAAATTTTACACTAAAAAAATTTATTTTTACACTTTAGCCTCATTGAAATATATTAATTTTTTACACTTTAACCCCCAACTTAAAATCCTGGCTCCGCACCTGAGTGGCGGAGGACATGACCAACACCTGAGGTTTTGGAATATCAGTTTTCCCACTTCATCAACCATTTTCATGCACTTAGATGGTCGTCGATTCTGGAAGTAGATGATAATTTATAGTGAGAAATTCTTATTATAATTCCCCTTTTTATGTAATTTCTCAATTTTTTAAACTAATAACTACGTTTTTTATTTTGGTAAAATTTGCACTTTTTTGATGGGTATGAAACTAACAAGTTTTCAGTTTAAAATGAAAATATCTCATTGAGAATGATAATGAATTTCTCATTTTGTTGGTTATAGAAATGAGATATTCTCATTTAGCAATGAGAAATTCTTGCCGTATACATATTTGTAATTGTATTTTTTTTCTATCATACTACTGAGTAAAAAGTTTATTGTAGATGAAAATTCTTATGATGTGCAGTTTTCATTTGAGAAATTCTCACTTTATGGTTTAAATCATTAGTAGTTTCAATAGCGTGTATACATTCATGTGGCATATAAACATTTTATTAATGGTAGGAAGGACCATTACGATATACAAAAAAATTCCTCTAAAAGAGAAAAAAACTATCAAAGAAAGTGAAAGCTTCTCACGGTAGACTTTATGAGCACTCACAATTTCACGAGTCACGCGCTAAACTTCAATATTGTATAAATTGGGTTGCTAACTACAATCGAGATAAAAGAAAAAGACAAACTCCCAAAAGGAAGAGAAAAAACTCACACAAATCAAGAGAGATTTATTTTACTAGAGAAAATAAAAGAAAAAGAGAGAAAAGAAAATTTCAAACTCCAGATTCGCAGTCCGTAACCACCAAATGGATATCAAGATTCATCCTCAGTATATCTTAAGAGTCAAATCTTACAACAGCGTGTTCAGTAAACAATAGCCACAAGATAACAATATTGTTATTGTTTAATATTTTAACACTATAATTAATTAAGAATAATTTCTAATGAGGGAAAATTCCTCGCCTACTAGTTGGACCAAGGTGAACATCTCACCTAAAGAGATCATATCGCCAACTCCTCCTATGATCCGTATTGAGCTCGCCAGGACTCTTCGAATGTTCTAATCGCCTTACACCATCACCTCGCTGTTGGACGAGGTGGGCCATCTCTCCAGACCTTTCGTGGATATGATCAGTGATACTCCACCTCCTCCCAGATTTCTACATTCATGGTACCATCTCTATATGGCATCTTTCTGATTCTCCTCCGATATCCATGGGATCTCCTTGCATACTTAGTTACCCCGAGATTTTGCCGTGATCTCCTCGGATGGCTCTCCCTCCTCCATCTATAAAAGTCCGCTCCCCCCTCCATTAAAAAGGTACGACGAATCATTTTCATACTTACTTTCAGAGCTTTAATAGATTACTTTTAATTTGCTCACCTTAGTCTGATCTCCATGTCGGAGGGGTTTGAAACGGCCTCACTCCTATCGGTAACGTTTATTCATCTTGCACAGGTTGCCTGAAGATCCAATATCGAGCTAAAAGAACAACTTTGACTGTTAGTTGCTTTT